>VXBW01001778.1:583203-607875 GCA_013400375.1 Thinocorus orbignyianus
CAGCAGAAGGGCAGATGTCCCTGCCCAGGGCATTGGACTCAAAGGTCCCTTCCCAGCCCCGACTAGTTTATGAGCCCGGGATGCCCGTCCTGCTGGGAACAAAACAATAATAAAAAACACAAACAAAGCAATAAATCAGCGAAACCGAAAGCGGCCGCAGGTGCCCGGCCCTGCCAGGGAGCAGGGGGGCACGGGAGGACACGGGGGCTGCAGCTCAAACAGCATTTGCAGCTCAGCCTTGTTTCTCCTGGCAGGGATATGAGCTGGGCACAAGCTGGGCACACGCTGCCCCCTCGCAGGGGCTGCCAGAGGACCCTCTTACCTCGGGCTGGCACACAGTCTGGGGCTGAAATCTCTGCTTCCCCCACCTCATCCCATCCCGCCACCCCCTCCTGTTGTTATCCAGCAGCTCATCGCTCCCTCCAAGCCTTTTGTTCCCTTCCAGACAAGATCTCCGTTTACTTTCAAGTCCCCGAGCCCAGGAGGAGGAGGAAATCCACCCCCAAAAACACGCCAACACCCCAGGAAACCGTTCCCCGGGACATTGTAAATACAGCGTGGGCAGAACCCCCGGCCGGGGGCTGCCACCCCGCTCCCACCGCTCTGCCCCCGGCGCCGGGGACACCTCGCCCCGCACCGCCCTCCCCGCGGCAAGGAACCGCCCAGGAGGAGAGGAAAAAGACAGGCAGGAAACCCGTTTCCTTGGGAGAGGAGTCAGACAGCGGTGAGGAGACATCCATGGGAAAGCCTTGCCCCTGCCACGGGAGAGAGCAGAGGGTCCTGGCTTCACCCATCCCATCCCAACCCATCCCATCCCTGCAGCCCCACGGGGATGGGTGCTGAGGTCCCCGAGGAAAAATCCTGCCCTGGAGAATGGAAAAATTATGCTTTTGAGGGTGTTTTCTCTCCCCATTTCGGAGCAAACAACCTTTTGCTGCTCAGACTTTGCACCGGGGTTGCTGACACGGTGAGGTTCCTCCCTCTTCATCCACAGAGACACCACAGCCAGTGCCTGGCACCATCCCCAGCCCCTGGCACGGTCCCTGGCTCCCTGGCACCATCCCCAGCTCCTGGCACTGTCCCCAGCTTCTGGCCAGCTCCAGCTCCAGCACCTCCCTGGCTCTGCCCTTGGGACACACAAGAACAACTGGGCCAGCCCCAGAGGGACACACAGATCTCACAGACACTGACACACCATTTCTCCACCAAAAGGGTGGTGAAGCCTTGGCAGAGGCTGCCCGGGGCAGGGCTGGAGTCACCATCCCTGAGGATATTTAAAATCCAGGCAGACATGGGGCTGAGGGACATGAGTCAGTGCTGGGCTGATGGTCGGACTGGATGATGTTAGAAGTCCCTTCCAACCAAAACAATCCCGTGATTTTGCATCCCCCTCCTCACCCCAGCACTGCAAAGCCCACCGCTCCATCTCCCACCCACCCTTGAAGGCCAGCAGGCAGAGGATCAGAGAATCACAGAATGGTCAGAGCTGGAAGGGACCTTAAAGATCATCCAGTGCCACCCCCTGCCCTGGGCAGGGACACCTCCCACCAGCCCAGGTTGCTCCAAGCCCCGTCCAGCCTGGCCTGGAACCCCTCCAGGGATGGGGCAGCCACAGCTCCTCTGGGCAACCCGTTCCAGCACCTCACCACCCTCACAGCAATGAGTTTCTTCCTAATATCTCACCTAAATCTCCCCTCTTCCAAGTTGGGGAGGCACCCAGACCCCTCCCTGGCAGAGTCCTCACTTCATAACTGGGATATTCTAACACCCCCTGCCGGGTTCCATCCTCTTCTGAGAAGAAGGTGCCCAACAGGTCCCTCTCAGGAGGTTTGGGCAGAGGAGGCACCGAGAAGAGCCCCCACCTTCACTCCCAGCACCTCTGGCTCAGCCCAGGAGCCCCCAGCCCGGGTACTGCTCATCCAGCCTGAGGATTCTCTCCAGCCCAGACTCGCACAACCAGCCCTTTCCCGAAGAGAAACCCCAGGGCTCCTCCTGGAGTCGCTCCCAAGGTAAGGCAATGGAAAGGCAAGAAGTTTCCATCCTGGGGCAGCAGCTCGGGGTGTCCCAGCTCCCAGGCAGCACCACCGAGCAGGGACAGCAGGGAAAACACTCCAGTTAAAAAAAAACAGGTACAGTCCCTCCCCTGCACTGAATTTCTGATGAAAGGGTTGAACTTATTTTTGTAGGAATTAAAGGAATCCAATGAAAGCAGCGAGGGAAGTGCCAGGAGCTCCTGCAGCCCTGGTGCCAGCACAGAGCTGGGCATCTCCGTGCCCGCACCAGCACCGACACACCTGATCCAGTAACCACCACCAGGTAATGCTGCTGTTTCCCTGCGCAGAGAACAACGGCTCGGAGACAGGTCTGGAGCTGACATGAGCATTTTCCTGACACAGACACCGTTCCCGGGGTTTACTGGGCTGGAGGGGTTTCCACACACAGAGCAGCCACAAACTCAGGCTCCAGCCTCCTGGTTCCACCTTCCCCACACGTACCAGCCTCCAGCTGTTAGTGTGTGCCCACGCCCAGGGAGAGCACCAGCTTCCCCACTAAAAAAGCAGCAGGAGTGGAGAGAAGGGATCAAGTGAGAGGCAGAGAAAACTCCTGTGTGGTTGCCACGTTGCTCTTTTACTTGCCCATGGCCACCACGGCTGGTTTGGCACCACGAGGACACACGATCCCAAGGACACACAATCCTGAGGACACACAATCCTGCTCCCCCAAGGACAGAGCCGCTCTCACGGGCTTTCCCTCAAAGCCACAGCATGTTTTCCAAGCCAGAGCCCTCCTGGGTACTGTAGGGAAAGCAGAAAAGCAGAACAGCAAAGCTTTGTCCTTCTGGTGTCCCAAGCCTGCACAGAGGCCAGTGCCACCCACCCTGCAGGGCTCCCCAGGGACACAGAAGGTGGGAGCATCTTCCCTGGGCTCAGACCTGGACTCAGCGAGCAGCCATCCAGCCAGAAGGGGACAAATCTCCAGAAAGGACCCAAAAAAAGCATTTCAAGGCAAAGTTTATGGTGCTGCCAGGCAAAGCTCCTGCTGCCAGGCATGGCCAGGGCAGAACGGGAAGTGTTCCAGACTGTGAGGGACTTAGGGACAACCCACCACCTCCTGCCACCGCTCCCCAGCCTGGGGCCACCAGGACCTGAGCCTGCTGCCACACCTGCCCAGGAGCTGGAGGTCTGTCCGTTGGGATGCGGGGTCAGAGCCCTCACCCCGTCATTCCTGGCCATCACTCAGCAGCCTGGATCCTTCTGCAGCCTCGGTGAAGAGCCAGAGTTGAGAGAAAGCTCCACCACCACCGAGCCTCAGCCACGGACCGTGAAACAACTGAAGCCATGAGGAACACCATCACCCTCGGGAAGCATTCATTTACCTCCCAAATTCCAGTAAACACTCACAATTTTATTAACAGGAAAATAATTTGATCAGATATCTGGGAGAGGGACCTGAGGAGCACAGACGTGGAAGGAGTTAGTTGGCCACCAGTGGTCAGGAAGGGCTTTATTGCATAGTTGTTGGCAAGAGGAGAGAGGGAGCGGGGCAGGGACGCCAAGGGGGAGCGTCACCAGGCCTGGAGCTGAGGAGAGGAGCAGGGAACAGCACCTGCATCCACGGAAACCTCCTGGTGCAGGGCTCTCCAGCAGGACACCCCCAACACCTGGACACCCCCGGTGGAGAAGAGGTCACTTGTGCAACATCCAACGGGATGGGAGCTCCCTGGGGAGGGCGGTGAAGGTGGGCCATAACCGAGGACCTTTGGGATCTCAATGAAAGGGAACCAAGGAGCAGAAATCCTCAGGGCATATCTGGAACAGGGATGGTGCTGAGGACACGGCTGGCACCTCCTCCCCGGGGCAAGGCAGCGTCTGAGCAATTAAATACATTCAGCAAAGATTCATCAAAATAAGCGTCTTCCCAACCAGGATCCCTGGGGCCACCTTGAAGGAGACCTGGTCTTCTGGGGGGGTGGGTTTGTGGGATTTCTCCTCCTTCCAGCAGCACACCCCCAGCCAGCTAATTATTTCTTCCCTTCCCCTGCTCTGCCTTACAAAGTTCTCCTCTTTTCCGAGTGGCTCGTTGGGAACCCACCGCCCCCGGGTCACTGCCACGTCCCTGCCACCGCCCAGCGCCGGGCAACATCCTCCTGTCCTGCTGGACTCCTGAAGGCACAGACCGGGCCTGTTCCTCCCCAAACAAAACGAGAAGAGGAGATCCGACTCTACAGCATTTTGCTTTTACTCCTTCATGGAATCTTTCCAACGCAACTTCACAAAAGCAACGTAAATAAAGTCTCTGTTTTCCTTCTAAAAAGAAGATTCTGTTCCACAGATGATGTAGTGCAATCGGTTACCTGGTAGAAAAAACAGCGTTATCTTCTTCAGCTCCCTGGAAGGGAGGGCTGAGAACAGTTCCATGGTCTCAATAAAAATAGGGAAGTAAATCCAGGATCTTCTGTACAGTCTCTGCTGTGTGGGACAATACCTACAGGTCTGCCTTCAGTTGAAGAGGATGGAGTCGGGGTCCTGGTTGGCCAGCTGTGCAATGTGCTTCAGTACGTCCTTTTTGGTGATGATCCCCAGCAGCTTCCTGAAAAGCAGGAGAAGTCCCATTTTTAGTGCCTGGTCACCCCTGCTGAAGGTGGCTCCTGGCTCTCACACAGCTTCATGGTGGGAGGTTTTAACTGAGCATCCTTTTGGAACAGGGCACTGACTCCCCACACACAGCGTGGCCCTCCCAAGCCCCAACAGACACTCCACCAGCATCTTACACTGGAAAAGGTAAGGAGCTTACAACCGAAAGAGAAATACTAATCCTTTTTAACACCCACCTTCTCCAGAAAGATCAACCTGAACATCTAGTGCTGCGTGTTAAGCCCCAGTGCTCTCAGAGCTGGGAACTGGGCAGAGCGTGGGCCGGGGAGGGACAGAGTGTGGCTGGGCTGGGAGCTGGGAGCTCAGCTGGTCCCAACCCCCCAGGGCAGGGACCAGGGAGAGGAGTCCCCCTCTGCTCCGTGCTCCTGAGACCCCACCTGGAGTCCTGTGTCCAGCTCTGGAGTCCTCAACACAGAAAGGACATGGAACTGTTGGAACAGGTCCAGCGGAGGCCACCAAGATGCTGGGAGGGCTGGAGCAGCTCTGCTGTGAGGACAGGCTGAGAGAGCTGGGGCTGTTCAGCCTGGAGAAGAGAAGGCTCCGGGGAGACCTTGGAGCAGCCTTCCAGGATCTGAAGGGAGCTCCAGGAGAGCTGGGGAGGGACTCTTGGTCAGGAAGTCTAGTGACAGGACGAGGGGGAATGGTTTTAAATTGGAAGAGGGGAGATTTAGATGAGATCTTAAGAAGAAGTTCTTTCCTGTGAGGGTGGTGAGGCACTGGAACAGGTTGCCCAGGGAAGCTGTTGATGCCCCATCCCTGGAAGTGTTCAAGGCCAGGCTGGATGGGGCTTGGAGCAACCTGCTCTAGGGAGAGGTGTCCCTGCCCAGGGCAGGGGGGTTGGAACTTGATGATCTTTAAGGACCCTTCCAACTCTGACCATTCTAGGATTCTATGATCTACGACTCACTCCTCCTGGTGCCACATTTCAGGGAACAGACAGCTCTGTTGCCCTCATTCTTTTCCACCTCCCCAAACACAGGCCTTCTGCTGCACAGAGGGAATTCCAGCAGTTACGGGACACACGTGGCCAGATCTGAGAGGATCCTGTGCCCTTTCCATCCGTGCTAAGACCCACCACCCCACGGAGCTGTGACTTCTCTCACAGGCTCAAAAGGGGCTTCACAACTGCTTTTTCCCAGCTGAGGATCGCTCCAGGTGATGCTCAGTGCTCTGCACCCAAAGGAGAGGAGGTTTTGACCCAGGTTTACAGGGATTCTGGGCTCTGCCTGCAGCATCCTTACCCGTTGTGAGTGACCAGGCACTGGCGCAGCCCCAGCTTGCGGAAGATGTCCACCACGATCTCCATGGGCGTTTGGTCCGTCACCGTGAAAGGACTGAGGTCCAGGATGCTCCTGAGTTTCAGCATGGAGGGGGAGCTCGGGGGCAGCGGGGGAGAGTGCTCAGTGAAATAAATAATGGAAGTGCTCACTATCCCGTCCTGCTTCTTCCGGGCGTTCTCTGGAAGGAAAAACAGCTGATTAAGTATCACCCCCCCCTTCCCTGGCCAAGGGGACCCTCTTCTCTGCCCACACTGGCTCTGAAGGTCCCTTTTCCCTTCACCTGCACTGTTCCTCAAGGCAACACCCAGGAGGGTGTGTTGTTTCCATCCTAATGTCTCATAACTGCATCCTAACCCCCAAGGACCCTGCAGTTCCCCTCCAGGGGTGGGAACAGACGGGCTCTGCCTCCTGTCAGGGCTGCCCCACATCCCAGCTCTGCTCCAGCCACAGGAATGCAACTTCTGGAGATCTTTAACTTCTCAGTTTTGAGAGGAGGGAGATGAAATGCTTCACACTTTTATCAGTCACCAATGTGGGTCTGGTGCAGATGGGTCTGTTCCATGCCCCCCACGGGTGATGGGGTCTCTGCCACTCCCCAGCTCCCGTTTGATACCTACACTCCCAGCCTCACTGGGAAGGGGCTTCCCTGGAGCCCAACCTCCAGCCTGGATGCTGGGAGCTGGTGATCAGGAGCTAAACCCCGTCCTGAGGCTCCCAGCAGCCCAACACGCTGCTGATGTGGGGGAAGGACAGCCCTGAAGGAGTCCCTGGACACCCAGAACAACACCAAGGCAAGAATTTGTGGTCACACCACGGAGCAGCCCCACAGAGGGAAGGCCACACACGTGATGCCATAGCGCCCTGTTTTCTGCACTGCAGCCCATGCTCTCACAAGCTTCTGGCCAGAGGCTTATCAGAAGAACAAGAGAAATATCCACATTATCCGTGTGCTCCCAAAGACTGCGCTGCACGTCCTCAAACCGACACTGAGAGCTCACCTTAAAAGGGAGAGGGAACACCCAGGGTCAATCCACAGCCGCAGGGAACGTAATGATAAAAACTGCCCTAGTTCTGCCAGAGGGAAGAGCTGGCTCAGGACCAAGCCCTCACACCACCCCCACGGAGAGTCACCGAGCTTGAGCTGAGGCTGTGCATTCAGCTGTGCCCCCGAGAGCACGCTGCACAGCCCAGGTGTCTGCTGTCCTCCATGATCACACCCTTCCCACCATCACTGTCATCTTCTGCCCTCCACGATCACACCATTCCCACCATCACTGTCATCTTCCATCCTCCACGATCACACCGTTCCCACCATCACTGTCTCNCTTCTGTCCTTCACAATCATACCGTTCCCACCATCACTGTCATCTTCCATCCTCCATGATCACACCATTCCCACCATCACTGTCTCCTTTCGTCCAAGGTAACTGCCACTCCTGGCCAGTGCATTGTCACCTCAAACGAGCACCCATGTTCCCCCAAAAGAGCTGGGACTGACCCCAGGAGGTAACTGAGTGGGGAGGGGAGATGTTCCCACTCAGGTCTTGTGGTGGGAAACAGCACTTGCAGGTTTCTAGGAGACCTGGGAGCAAGAGGAACCTGAAGGTGCCCCAGGTGGTGCTCTGGCAGTGCTGCTTCCCAAGGAGTCAGCTCACCCCACAGCCACGGCCTCGGCNCAACGGCCGCGTCATGGGGCCAGAGCAGCCTCTAATGAGTCCCACCAGCACCAACACCTCCTGGTTCCACCAGCCTGTGAAAGACCCGGCAGGTTTTCAGTGGTGGAGAGATGGAAGACTTTAACCTCAGCACCAACACTGTCAGGTTTGACAGCACCACCCCAGAAGTGACCCAACATTCAGCACATGGACCAAGCAGACTTTTCCGTTAGATAAGGTTTGAGACATGAACAGTTATGAAAGATCTGCACGGCCAGCCATCCACAAAGCCAGGAAGCTCAGACCTTGCTGGTAAGAAGTCACAACTGCTTCACAACCGTGCCCTAAGGCTTATGGATTCATAAAACCACGTTAATGGTGCTGGGTGAGCCACCCCAGCCTCCACACTCCGTGTGTGCGGCACCTCCATGGCTCGGGAATGGAGATGGAGGCACCAAAGGGCACAGCCACCATCACCAGTGGGTGTTTGAACTCGTCAAACACAACCAGTGCCATGTAAAGCCTCTGATGGTGTCATCTGGCTGTGCCTCTTACCGATTGAAATGATGAGGTCTCTCCTGAGGACGAAGCCAACGAGCCTCTGGGACTCCCGCGACACCACCACGGGGTAGCCGCTGTAGGTGGTGTCATTGATGATGGTCTCAACGTCTTCTACGGTCATGCTGTCCTGAGTGATGACAGTCAGAGGAGGATCGTTCCTCCGCGGCCTCATAACGTCCATGGCCAGTGTCTTGTGTGAGAACTCCTCCTTGGCTTCCAAGAAAGGGTATCCGTTGAGGCGAATGTGGGCGTCGTAAATGCCCTCCCGCCCGATGGCATCGGCCACCCACTTGCTCGTCATGGCTGCTGCCATCAGGGGAACGATGTACTCCAGCCCTCCCGTGAGCTCAAACATGATGACCACCAGCGACACAGTCATCCGGGTCACCCCCCCTGCAGAGAGAACACACAGGATGTGAACACAGAGTGTTGGGGGGCTCCTTTAGGAGAGCTGATCCAGCTTTGCCACAGCTGTCCCCGCCAACGCATCCCGAGAAGGTCTGGTACCAGCAAGGGGTTGAGCTGCTGGACTTCTCCATCACATTCAGCATCGCAGTGGGAGCCACCACGAGCAGAACATGGTACTGGAACCACATGTCTGTTCCAGAACATGGTGCCATGGACTTACAAGGGTTTGCTACACAGTTTTGAGGGTCTTTCCTTGAACTCTGAAGAGACCCTAAAAGAAGACCAACTGTCTGCCATGTCACTTAGCCCCAAAACAGCCTGGCCATGCCACAGAAGGGCCTTGCACACACCTCCACAGGTGGATTCATGAAACACAACCCCTGAGAGGTTGCAGACAAGAGGCAAGTGTCACCCTGACACCCTCTGGGCACCAGCACCAACTCCCCCGACTCAGGGCTCCTCACACACTTCCCAAGTTTGCCACCAGACACCTGGGTTACTGCTCCTGACGTGTCTGCAGGTTTTCAGCACTAAAACAAGCTGAGGTGTTTCAGGAGGGAGCCTCCTCAGCCACTGCTCTCAGGACTCTTCTTAAATAAGGACATCATTTTTATATCACAGCATTCTCCCTCAGCAGATTTGACTGATGCTCCCGAGGTTCACATCCCCAAACTACTCCCAAATATTTCAGAGGAGTCTTTCTCCAATAACCACCTCCTGAAGGGGCACCTACCCCTCAGCACTGCCCAGTGGCAACCAGAACAGCTCANTGACCCCCAGGAGGTAACTGAGTGGGGAGGGGAGATGCTCCCACTCAGGTCTTGTGGTGGGAAACAGCACTTGCAGGTTTCTAGGAGACCTGGGAGCAAGAGGAACCTGAAGGTGCCCCAGGTGGTGCTCTGGCAGTGCTGCTTCCCAAGGAGTCAGCTCACCCCACAGCCACGGCCTCGGCATGGTGCCAGAGCAGCCTCTAATGAGTCCCACCAGCACCAACACCTCCTGTTTCCACCAGGCTGTGAAAGACCCGGCAGGTTTTCAGTGGTGGAGAGATGGAAGACTTTAACCTCAGCACCAACACTGTCAGGTTTGACAGCACCACCCCAGAAGTGACCCAACATTCAGCACATGGACCAAGCAGACTTTTCCGTTAGATAAGGTTTGAGACATGAACAGTTATGAAAGATCTGCACGGCCAGCCATCCACAAAGCCAGGAAGCTCAGACCTTGCTGGTAAGAAGTCACAACTGCTTCACAACCGTGCCCTAAGGCTTATGGATTCATAAAACCACGTTAATGGTGCTGGGTGAGCCACCCCAGCCTCCACACTCCGTGTGTGCAGCACCTCCATGGCTCGGGAATGGAGATGGAGGCACCAAAGGGCACAGCCACCATCACCAGTGGGTGTTTGAACTCGTCAAACACAACCAGTGCCATGTAAAGCCTCTGATGGTGTCATCTGGCTGTGCCTCTTACCGATTGAAATGATGAGGTCTCTCCTGAGGACGAAGCCAACGAGCCTCTGGGACTCCCGCGACACCACCACGGGGTAGCCGCTGTAGGTGGTGTCATTGATGATGGTCTCAACGTCTTCTACGGTCATGCTGTCCTGAGTGATGACAGTCAGAGGAGGATCGTTCCTCCGCGGCCTCATAACGTCCATGGCCAGTGTCTTGTGTGAGAACTCCTCCTTGGCTTCCAAGAAAGGGTATCCGTTGAGGCGAATGTGGGCGTCGTAAATGCCCTCCCGCCCGATGGCATCGGCCACCCACTTGCTCGTCATGGCTGCTGCCATCAGGGGAACGATGTACTCCAGCCCTCCCGTGAGCTCAAACATGATGACCACCAGCGACACAGTCATCCGGGTCACCCCCCCTGCAGAGAGAACACACAGGACGTGAACACAGAGTGCTGGGGGGCTCCTTTAGGAGAGCTGATCCAGCTTTGCCACAGCTGTCCCCGCCAACGCATCCCGAGAAGGTCTGGTACCAGCAAGGGGTTGAGCTGCTGGACTTCTCCATCACATTCAGCATCGCAGTGGGAGCCACCACGAGCAGAACATGGTACTGGAACCACATGTCTGTTCCAGAACATGGTGCCATGGACTTACAAGGGTTTGCTACACGGTTTTGAGGGTCTTTCCTTGAACTCTGAAGAGACCCTAAAAGAAGACCAACTGTCTGCCATGTCACTTAGCCCCAAAACAGCCTGGCCATGCCACAGAAGGGCCTTGCACACACCTCCACAGGGGGATTCATGAAACACAACCCCTGAGAGGTTGCAGACAAGAGGCAAGTGTCACCCTGACACCCTCTGGGCACCAGCACCAACTCCCCCGACTCAGGGCTCCTCACACACTTCCCAAGTTTGCCACCAGACACCTGGGTTACTGCTCCTGACGTGTCTGCAGGTTTTCAGCACTAAAACAAGCTGAGGTGTTTCAGGAGGGAGCCTCCTCAGCCACTGCTCTCAGGACTCTTCTTAAATAAGGACATCATTTTTATATCACAGCATTCTCCCTCAGCAGATTTGACTGATGCTCCCGAGGTTCACATCCCCAAACTACTCCCAAATATTTCAGAGGAGTCTTTCTCCAATAACCACCTCCTGAAGGGGCACCTACCCCTCAGCACTGCCCAGTGGCAACCAGAACAGCTCATGAAGTGGAGCTACATCTATATTTTAACCAATTACACACAAACAAGAAGGTTTATCTCTTTTCAAAGCCCAGAGATGGGGCTTGGTGGCACGTCGTTCCTGAGATTAGTTACTCCTGATGTAGCAAAGCCATCCCTTAAGAGTTAAAGATATTATTCCACGGAGGAGAGGAATGGGAATTACAGTACAAATGAAGTTCAGTCACGTGCCCTCTGTTTTTTAAATCCAGCCAAGTGGAAAAAGGGTTACCAAAACCCAGAGTGCTCCAAAGAAGAGCTGCACCGTGAGATCTACGGCCAGCAGAGGAAGTGAAGTGAATGAACACCCCCCTCCAGAGGAAAACCTGAACTCCCTGGGCAGTCCCTTTTGTTCCAGCTGCCCGTTCAGGAGCCTCCCCCCCAGCCCCTGCCAGCCCAGCAAAGAGGACATTCTTATTTTACTACGGAGCTTCCTACTCTTGAGCTGAGGCCAGTTTCTGCGGGCTGTGAGAACAGCAGCAGCGCTTCACGCATCTTAACGTGGGCAAACAGGACCAGAATTCACAGCTTGGGCTCCAAACTCCAGCTTTTCCCCAGCTTACCCAGACAGGCAGCAGCCCCCACCATGGCGTAGAGGCCGGGCGTGATGCAGTCTGCCCCCGGGCTGCACCAGCCGCTGAAGATGGCCCAGTCGTGGTGGTAAAAGGCCAGTTGCTCCACGGCCACGCCGAGCAGCCGGCCCGCAATGGCCCCCACGGCCATGCTGGGGATGAAGAGCCCCGAGGGCACCTGGAAAACACACAGCGGGAACGGGGTGGTTCTCAGGGGTCCCAGAGAGCAGTGATGGAAGCTGGAAAGGAGACTGAGCTAGAGGTGATGCTGAAGTTAAACCTTGCAAAGCCACCTGGATTTGTCACCTCTGCCCCTCCTGCACCCTCGTGCTCTGCAGTCTCTGCAGGAGTTGGTCTCCCTCCCTTTGAGAGGTACCAGGAGGCACTTTTTTTCCCAAGAAAAGGCAGCAAAGCTCCACCTGCACACAGGGCTCCGTGACTGCTGCGGGCAGGAGATCTTCCCTCCCTGCTGCCCTCACACACCGGGTGTGGAGCCGTCCCTCTTGCCTGGCAGAAAGTCAAACGCCACCAGGAGAGTGCAGGAACTGGCACAGAGGGCACCAGTGCCACCACAGAGCTGCACCAGGCAGTTTCTCCTCTTCAAGACCCCCAAAGCTCCTATTCCTCACCAGAGAATCTCCCCACTCTGCTGTGCACATCTGCCACAGCTTCCTCACACGCTGTACACCTTCCTCACAGACTCAATGATTGCCCCTGACTGTCAGCGACCACCTCCCAGCCACCACGGTGTCCAAACCTCTGGGGTGGGCTCACCTCACTGGACAGGCCGCTGGAGCACCCAGGGAGCAGTGGAAGCAGTGGGAGATGCACAGCTCCACCTGATGAACCTCACCACAGGGCAGCCCAGCCCCAGGCAGGACACCACAGCTCGGGAGGGGCCACCAAACCAGCTCAAAACCCTCTGACCACAGAACAGCAACAACCTGGCCTGGTGGGAGGGCTCTGCCCAGGGCAGAGGTGTGGAACTGGATGGCCTTTAAGGTCCCTTCCCACCCGAACTGTTCTGTGATAACTAAGTGCTTACAAATTACAATTCTGATTGCTTTGCAATTAGCTTTTTTATATCTAAGAGTTGCCCAGAGAAGCTGTGGCTGCCCCATCCCTGGAGGGGTTCAAGGCCAGGCTGGATGGGGCTTGGAGCCACCTGGGCTGGTGGGAGGTGTCCCTGCCCAGGGCAGGGGGTGGCACTGGGGGGGCTTTAAGGTCCCTTTCAACCCAAACCATTCTGTGATTCTATGATCTACTGCATATGCATCAAAAAGGCTTAAGGCAGGGCAATTTAAAAGCGTTCTGTGTTTGGGAAAGAGGACACGAAGCCCTGAGACACCACCTTCAGTGACTGCACCTGGTGCCCACCCTCAGAACAAAGATCTGCAGTCTGCCACCCTGCCCCCTTTGAACAGAGTTTGGGGAGCAAAACCAGCCTGTCCATCAAGCAAATAAAGCCCTAAGATCTGGGGGTCCTGCAGAGGATGAGAAGAACGTGAGCTCCTGCACGGGCAATTCTCACCTTCATGCCGAAGGTGAAGATGGTGATGAAGACTTTCATGATGAGGGCCAGAGCCAGCTGCCACATGGCGGTGTAAACCCCCGGGCCCGCGGCTCGGTCCGGCAGGTCGTCCCCTTTGGTGCTGTTGAAGTCGTTGACGTACTCGCAGAGCTTGGAAGAGTCCAGAATGCCACAGTCATTGAAGAGCTCGGAAATGAGCTCGCTGGTGCTCATCCTGGTGTACTCGTTGGGGAAGGCCAGGAGGGCCGTGATGGCGGTCACCACCAACACCTCCAGCACCGGGTACTTCCCCAGCCTGGTGGTCTTGCGGCGCCTGCACCAGGCGATGTTGCTGCGGATGAAGAAAGCTCCCCAAAGCCCACCGAATATTCCCAAGAGGATGAAGGGCACGAGCTCCAGGAGGTGCCAGGGCATGTGGAACTCCACGTAGAAGAGCACCAGGCGGCTGTTGCCGAAGGGGTTGATGGAGCGCAGGGTGAAGGCAGCCACCAGGGCAGCGAAGAAGGAGCGCCACAGCGTCTTCAGAGGGAAGTAGTAACTGACCTGAAAAAGGCAAAACCAGAGCCCATTTGGTCACTTTAACACTTGTCACCACACCCATCACTGCCAGCAACAAACCCACCAGAGCCTGAGGGGCGAGCAGGGAGGGAGGTGGCTGGGGGCTGGCTCACACCCGCCTCCCCCAGCCAAGCCCCGGGCTCCATTTGAGCTCCTGCTCCATGGGAAGGAGGGATGAGATGGCCCTGCCCTGCCTCCCCACAGTGCAGCCAGGATCCCTCAACTGGAGGTGACTGACTCGGGCAATAGGAGCTGTCACAAATCAGCTAGGAGCTAATTTTGGAGAAAACTCTTTGCCTCGTGTGCTCTGCTCAGCCCAGAGGTGCCAGAGAGCAGCAGTGGCCTCAGCTGCCACCAGGACCAGCGCTCAGCGGGGTGAAACCATCCCACTCCTCCCCTAAGCTAAGCCCTGAAGCAAGCAGCGGTGACACATTGCGTGTCTGGATCAAAGGAACAAGGATGAGAAGCTCCTTGGGAAGGAGAAGGAGTTTGATAAGCCAGGGAAGTTTGCTCCCAGGCCCCCTGGGACAGAGGTGGCAGGAGAGTAGCCAGGACGGCGGCGGTGGCTGTGAGCAGTCAGTGTTTGCTGAGCAGGGGCAGACCAGGGGAAACCAAGGGGTTTTACTGCAAAGCTGGGGACAGACACCACCCAAAAATAAACTCTCCAGTATTTGGAAGAATTACCTGAAACCCCAATAAGCTTTTAGGTTGCTTGGCCTGGTACATACACCACCAACCAGTATTCAACAGGGTCTCCTTTCCACACCCAAGCAGTTAGAGGAGCGGGGCTGCATTTTTAAACCAGCAGGGTCAGTTCTTGCAACAAAGCAGCTCGCCCAGGCCTAACAGAAAACGCTGCTGTTACCTCTTCCAGGCTAAAGAGCACTCCTCCGATCGGGGCGCCGAACGCTACCGACACACCCGCAGCCGCGGCTGCCGACAGCACCTGAGAGAGAAGCCAAGGCCAGTCAGACCCTTCCAGTGCCCCCTTCCCAGCCCTCCCCTGCTCTTCTTGCTCTTTACTTAAATTTTTCTCTGATGAGTGCACAGTAAACCAGGGTCTGCCAGAGGGAAAAGGTGGAATGAGCCAACTCCCTCCTTGCAAGGAGCTACAAGAACATCAGGGTTCACATTTCAGCAACCCCTGCCTCAAATTAGTAGAAGGGGCATCGCTGGCAGTTACCTTGCCCTGTCTCAGCTGATTTCACACCGTGCTTGCACCTCAGACAGAGGTGGAACAAATACCAAACAGCAGTAACTGCACCTCCAGAACATCCTGACTTCTCCCTCTTTTGCCTGGCTCCCGGTCAGGCCATTCCTCAGAGCAGAGCCACTGGAGGTGCTGTGGGGCCACCCAAGCCCCACCAGCCACAGGGTAGATTCTGTGGGCCTTAGTTTAGGAGACGGAAAAAGCAGGTGCTGTGGTATCTCACCCTAACCATTCTCCAGAGAAAAGCCCTACAGCCCCAGGAGGAAACACCCATGGGTGCTGAGACCCCGGCCCAGGCTGCCCAGAGAAGCTGTGGCTGCCCCATCCCTGGAGGGGTTCAAGGCCAGGCTGGATGGGGCTTGGAGCAACCTGGGCTGCTGGGAGGTGTCCCTGCCCAGGGCAGGGGGTGGCACTGGGGGGCTTTGAGGTCCCTTCCAACCCAAACCATTCCACGATTCATGCTGGATGTCAGTTTGGTTCTTACACCACCTCCATCGCTGCGGCCCCGAAAGCAAAGCCCTTCATTCTGCTCCTACAGCCCAGTCCAGGTCCCTCCAACAGCCCCAGTACAGTTTGTGAAGTTGGGTGACAAACACAAGTGTCACCAAACTGGGTTAATCCCCGTCACAAACAAGATGGCACTGGGGACAGGCTGTGCTGTCACCTCCCAACCCAGATGGCTTTTGTTCCAACCGTGTGTTGCATCAAGCACCAAGAACAAGTCAAAGCACAACAACCCACACCCAGAGCAACAACCAGCCCCACGGCTGTCCCCACCCGGGGGTCTCCCCGTACCTCTCTGCGCTTGGCCTCGTTCTTCCTGTACTTGGTGAAGAGGTGACAGAGGATGTTGCCGCAGCAGCAGGCGACGTGCACCAGGGGCCCCTCCTTGCCCAGGCTCAGCCCAGAGGACACGGCCAGCACTAAGGTGATGGTCTTGATGACCAGCGTCCACTTGCCCAGGTAGCCTCTAATGATGAAACCACTTAAGATAGTTTTGATCTGGAAGTCAAGCACACAAAGCTCTACAGGCTTCCAGTCAAGCCCTGGCCAGAGCTCCTCCTTTACCAGGCGCTCCCAACCTGGTAGAGGGCTGGAGCACCTCTCCTGTGAGGACAGGCTGAGAGAGCTGGGACTGTTCAGCCTGGAGAAGAGAAGGCTCCGGGGAGACCTGAGAGCAGCCTTCCAGGATCTGAAGGGAGCTCCAGGAGAGCTGGGGAGGGACTCTTGGTCAGGAAGTCTAGTGACAGGACGAGGGGGAATGGTTTTAAATTGGAAGAGGGGAGATTTAGATGAGATCTTAGGAAGAAGTTCTTTGCTGTGAGGGTGGTGAGGCACTGGAACAGGCTGCCCAGGGAAGCTGTTGATGCCCCATCCCTGGAAGTGTTCAAGGCCAGGCTGGATGGAGCTTGGAGCAACCTGCTCTAGGGAGAGGTGTCCCTGCCCATGGCAGGGGGGTTGGAACTTGATGATCTTTAAGGTCCCTTCCAACTCTGACCATTCTAGGATTCTATGAACCCTGTCCTCAGCTCTCCCCTGCGGCTCTCAGACCCCCTCCCTGCTGTCAAAAGTAACACAGAGATGTCAAAACATCCCTGTCTGCAAAGGCAGAAGCAGCCACTGAGTCTCCTCTCCCTGATGAGGAGAAGCCTGTGGCTCACAGCCTGTCTGACACCAAGGGGGTGCTTTTCTTTGTGCCCCCTGCAGTAAATGCCAAAATATCCCACTTTTTTAATGTGACTGCAGTGAGACTGAAGTACCAGCCCTGTTCCAGCCATAGTTTGGAAAAAGGCTCGCATTAAACCACCGACTGAAGTGCAGGAAATCATAATTCCACAGCAGGCACAGCTGATCTTTGGATGGTAGGTCCCCACCCCACCTCAACAAATCCCAACCCGCTCCCATCCTCACTCACCTCCGGGATCCCGGAACCACAGGCGTAAGGGGCAAAGCCCTTCACGAGCAGCACAGCCAGAAGGGAGAACAGCAGGGCCCAGAGCACGTACATGAAGTAGTTGAGAATATATGCAAAAGCCCCCTGAAACAAAGGAAAAGTTACCCAAATGAGATGATTTCTGCTGAGATCAAAGCTGTGCACTGAGGCACAGGAACAGCAGGCAATGGCACGCAGGGTTATTGGCCAAAAATGAGGAAAGCTATGGCAAAACTGAGGTTTCAAGGGCAAATTTCACTTGCTGGGTTATGGGGATATGAAGCAATCAAATATATCATATATGAATGCCTGTGGAATACACCAGGGATGATGTTAAACCATGGAACCCCGCAGGGCTCACAGATGTGGGGAGATTTAGATGAGATCTTAGGAAGTTCTTTGGTGTGAGGGTGGTGAGGCACTGGAACAGGTTGCCCAGGGAAGCTGTTGATGCCCCATCCCTGGAAGTGTTTAAGGCCAGGCTGGATGGGGCTTGGAGCAACCTGCTCTAGGGAGAGGTATCCCTGCCCGTGGCAGGGGGGTTGGAACTTGATGATCTTTAAGGTCCCTTCCAACTCTGACCATTCTAGGATTCTATGTGGTGGATAAATCCAGGTGGCTACCGGGGGACAGCAGGGGCTGGGGAAACGGGCACACGTCACCTCCCCATGGCCCAGGATCAGCTGGGACCAGCTCTTCCACTCAGGACACTTGTCTCTGTCGGTGAAGGTGGTGTTGGATTTCCAGCAGCAGTGCTCGTGGTTGAACCAGAACCCTGCCAAACACACGCCCTCCTTCAGATCCGTCATCCAGTGGGCAGAGATGTCGATCAGCCCCGCTAACGACCCTGGGGTGAAGGGAAAAGAAACCACAATTAAATAATTGCCTCGTGTAGACCCAAATACCCGAGGGCTGCAGCCTGCACGACTCATTTTTGCCTCACCTACCACCAAACAGAGCAGGACTGACAGCTTCACCTACAATTCCCTGTTATTCCAAAGAGCACTAAGCAGGGAGATTTGTTTAAGTGTATATACATATATATTGAAAAGAGCAGGTCAGGGAACAACGTGTGCCTGATGGTATTTCAGAGGTTGGGCATCACCAACTGTGTTCAAACTCACCCCACCTGACTAGAAATTAATTTTCTCCATGATCCTGGCTCAGCACTCATGAACCCTGGCAGAGCAGGCAGGCTGGGAGGCAGAGGGGCCGTGCTGCATCACTGCAGGAGGCAGAAAAAACGTGTCACTGCCCTCCAGCACAGGAACTGGAACCCAGGAGTTACACCAACGACTCTAAGACTGTGACAGGAATAACTCAGAGAAAATATTTCCAGCCCAAATATAAAATAAAGACAAATAAAGAAGGAGGGTAAAGTTACAGCTGTGCTTGGTGACATAGAGCCAGCAGAGAGCCAGCACAGGGAGCAATTCCACTTTTAGAAGTGGAATCTTCAAACAATTCCTTATTTTTTCTGTTAAGAACAACCCCTGCAATCTCCAGAGATAAACGCTGCCATCAGCTCTGTCACATCAACAGGGCAGGACCAGAGACCTCTGATCCGCAGGAGCAAGAGCCAGCACAAGCTCCAGAGGCAGCAATCAGCATCCAGCAAATCTGGCAGTTAATGAGGAACCGGCTGGCAGCTCCCCTCTGTAAACATTAACAGGAGATTTCGTTTCACCCCTCGTGATGAACGCTCAGCTGCTCTCCATTGGGAAGGGCTGTACCCAGCCCATGCTGCCCTGGGTCCAAAGTTTCCTTCTGAAATCATCCAAAAGGGCTGTCAGCCTCGGGGAGAAGCCTGGCTGCCCAGGAAACACCTCCTGCACTGAAGTGTAGCAAGGAAAATCAGAGACCATCTTTCCAGCAGTCCTCGGGATGAAGCCTCTCCTTGGTCAATAAGGAGTGTCCAGCAAAGATGCACAACACCCTCCTCTGCCCCACACTTCCACCAGCTCTGCTCTGCTGAAGTTTTGCTTTTTATCTATTTCAAAGCTCTGCAGCAGCAGCAGATCCAGAGGCAGGGGCCAGCCCAGTGTTCAGTCTCAGCTCAGCATCTGGCTACAGACACAAACATGGTCCAAAGCATGAAAGCAATAACTCTCCGTGAGTTGCAAAGCAGCAGCAGAGCCACCAACACCAGTGCAGCCCCGGGCACAGCCCTTGCTCCAGGGACAAAGTCTCCTGCTCCAAGGATCTGCCTGGGGTTGGTGGGAGGAACCGATCCCAACACTGCAGAGCAGAACCAGGGCAGAGCTTCAGATGGTTTTCCTCTTACCTGCCAACAACCCGATGAGGAGCATCAACAACCAGCCCGAGAAGGCATCGCTCACGCTGTGGATCAGTGCCCAGGTGGACTCTTTACTTCTACTCGTGATCTGGAAAAGGGTTTTCCAAAACAAAACAATCTGTTAAAGACTGATCTGCTCTGGTGTGAACGCTCTAGAAACTACCCAGAGAGGTGAGGTCCCTGGTGGAAGATGAGCCCCTGAGACTGGAAAACACAGCTCTCATGATATATTCTGCTCTGAGGGGTGAGAGAAGGGGTATCGGGAGTGGCAGGTCCTGCAGCTGGCACAGAAATACAGCCCTGGGCAGGAGATGTCCAAGAAGGGATCGAGGAGACTGCCATTGTCCCAGCAAAACAGAAAAGGTTCAATTAATGCTCTCCTCCTCGGTGTCTCCTGCACAGAACCAAGACAGAACTCATCCTTGGTCTTCTACAGCCATCACTGGTTGGTAACAGCAAGTTACCGACATCCCGATGCCCCAGGCAAATCTGAGACTGGAGAAACCATTCACTGGCTTTGCCTCCAGGAATTTCTGGATCCCACCCAGTGGGTGCCAACACCCACCAGCTTTGGCGACACCAAAGCTGAGCTGTCACCAGCCCTCCAGAGCCCCCACTACTGCCCAGTGTCTGCCCACCACCCAGCCACCGCCCCGAGCAGAGGAGACGGGAGGGAGACCAGTTTAACCCCAGTTACAGAGGAATGGAGAGGCTGGGACCAGTGCTGGTGGCACTAAGCAGTGTGACCCAGATGCCCCAAGGGGGTGAGCTCCTCGGGGGCTCCGGTCCCACCTCAGGGGTGCCGCCTGGCAGTGTCACTGCTCCAGACAGGCAGACAAAAGGGCGACAGAGGACCTACTGTGTGTCCCCATTTCCCCAGCTGCCTCCATGCGGGGACGCATTCCAGGACACCACCATTATTCCCGGATAAAAAGGCACATTGATGCAAACAACC
This sequence comes from Thinocorus orbignyianus, assembly GCA_013400375.1. Lineage (NCBI taxonomy): Eukaryota > Metazoa > Chordata > Aves > Ciconiiformes > Thinocoridae > Thinocorus > Thinocorus orbignyianus. The sequence goes on from VXBW01001778.1 coordinate 603,490, forward strand.
AAGGCTCGTGAAACGAGGAACAAGCATGGCCAGAATCCTTTCCCCTGAACCAGCAACGAGTTGCTTTTTCTCTGGATTTTTGCCTTTCAGTCGCCGTGCTGCCCAGGAGGAGAGCTGCTGCTGGACCAAGGCAGGGGATGAGGCCAAAGCTATTTCCATTATATTTCTTCCCACCGGACCAAGCCCACACCTCTTTGGCCAGCAGCAACTTCTGCCCCAACTCCATTTCAGCTTCTCTTGGTAAAGGCAGAAGCAGTATTTTTGCACAACTGCCCCTGCAGACACTTGGTCCCACTAGATGGTCCCATTCCGGGTGGGAGGTGGGAGCAGCCCTCAGGTCTGCCCGTGCTTGGGTGCCCACTTCTAGATGGGGAGAGGTTTTGGGGCAGGAGGTACCCAGGTTTGGGCAGTATATTGTGTTTGTTGTAGGTGCCCACATGCAGAGCAGTGACCACAGTCAGTTTGTGCACTGTTGTTAAGATACAAGCTGTTTTGTGAGGGTCAGGGGAAAAAAACCACAACAAACCAATAATTAAAGACTATTCTGGCAAGCAGAGAGAGAGGCTGAGTTGGGTCATCAGCCCGCAAGAGTCCAGCAGCAAGGGCTCCTCGTGAGGCAGGAGCATGCTGGGGACAGCGGGAGTTTATTTAAAGCATCCTCTGCTTTCTAAGCAGATTTATTGAATGGCAGAGAGTGGTGACATCCTGGGAATGAATCCTGGAAGAACTGCAGTTAGTTTTCTCAAAGGCAGGGCACAGAACAATCCCAGCAGAGAGAGCACCGCTCACAGGTGCAATTCCGTGAGCAGAAAAACAGCTCCCAGGAGCAGCAGCGTGGGTCTGGCTGTGCTTCAGCAGAGCAAGCTCAATGCAGCACAAGAAAACGTGCCATTAAGGCACTAAGATGTGGGTCAGAAACTCAGGAAAGCTGTGTAAATGGATATGAGCATTCCAGAGGGAAGCAGGAATTGATAAACTGCAGCACATTCAATTTAGCCTTCCTTTCCCTCAAGCTAACGATCCCATGGGGAGGCTCCTGGTTCCCATCCCAGGGGCAATCCCTCCAGCCCAGGTGTATCTCCAGCACTGTGCTCCCCAGTCCGGCCACCAAACTGGGATTAGCTCCAGCAAGTTAATCACTCCCCCAGCAAGGAGCAGTAAGACACCGTACCTCCCTGTGCCTGTCCCGGTCCCTGGATTTCTCTCGCACCCAGTCTATGGTGTTAAAGTCCTCGTAGGTGCCCACACCAGGGAGAGGTTCCTCCAGGAAATCCATCATGGTGCTTGTGCCGTTCATCCCTCCTCCGTTATATGAGGAGAATCCTGGGGACAGAAAGTGAGCATTTCTTAATTTTTAGGAAAAAAAAACACAAAACATTCACCAAAATACTAATTTAGTGGGAAAACCACAGATTTCCATGGAAGCGAAGAGCTAGTGAGCTGTTCCTCAAGTTAATTACACCAAGCAAGGCTCCTGGGGTGGCCAGGGGTACGTCCCTCCCCAGCTCCAACAGTTCATGGAGAGAAGGGGTCACTCCTGGAAACAACTGTTCAGGAACCAGCAGAATAAACCCACAGCAGCATCGGGATGTCAGCTGCTCCCCAAACCCAGAACCTTTGCCATTTGGGGAGAGCAGAATCTGCCCTCGGGGTAGAATCCAGGGCAGAAGCCTTGGATCCACACAGATTTTACCTGCCCTGGGAAACTCCCACCTGGAAAACCTCCGTGGATCTATTCCTGCTTTCCTTTTGCTCCTGCAACAAAATACTGAGCATCTCTGATCTGAGAAGAACCTTTCAAACCCCCGCTGATGGGACACTGTTAAAATGGATTTCTGAAGGCCTCTTGCAAGTAGCCTGAGGAAGGTGTTGAAACACACCAAGGGAAAAGCAAACCAAAGGTCTTTCAAACCTTATCCAAGGAAATCAAGCAGTTTTGTTGACAGTAACTGGCAGGGAACAAGCTTCCCTGAGCAGTTCTGCCCCAGCTTCATTCCTTCGCTTGTGCAAGCACTGAGGCCCCTGCCCCGGCTCAACACCAACAGAGCCCTTCAAAAATCACCCCGGAGATTCTCCTCTCTGAAGCCACCAAACGCTGGAAGGGCAAAAATCCCACGGGATACTCCAAGAAACACCCAGTTAAATGCCAGGGGAGGTGAAGGGTGCCCTGCAGCACAGCATCCATCGGGCAAAAGTGTCCTCAGCTTCACCCTGATGCCAGCTCTGATGCCATCCGGGAGCCTGTGGTTTCAGACCTGGGCAGCAGGGTAGATCCGAGCAGGGTTCTGACAGACACCCAGTGTTTACAGTCACCCAGAAGGAAAAAAAAAGACACAAAACTCAAAATCTGGCCAAAATGGAAAGGTGGTGGGGAAGAGGAGTGTTAAAACTCCCATGTGGAAGGATAATGTTTAATATTTCGTTTAGATTGTAGATACCACCAGGGCAAAGATGTCTTTGGCTGGGCAGAAGTAAGGAATTCGAACAATCGCTCTCTACCCCACTGTCTAAAGGCAAGAGGGGGGAATAAAGACCCCCGATATGTTCAAGCCACCCCCCAGACTGGCACAGCAGCCAAGGAGAAGCTGCCAGAAAACAAGGAGTCACGTAGCGTAACTGACAACTGCCACCAAATCACCCAGTGAAAGGCTCCCTGCTCCATTTGGGACATACAAAGAAAAAGGGAAACTGAAGTTCTCCAGAGATCTTCCCAGTGGTGAGTGCACAGAGAGCCCACCTTGCCCAGGAAGGAAAATGGGGCACGTTTCAACAAGAATTTGTTAATTTCTCTGGTTTTAACACCATTTTTCCCTTACAAAGCCAACAGCTTGGAAACACAAACTGGCATCGACGTTTTCAGAGACCTCCCCGTTCAAACATCCCCATGGGAGATCCCACCATTGTTTGACACATCTGATGGACCAAAACCTCCCTGAACACATCATCCTGAACACACCAACCAGGTCTGAGACACGAACAGGACTCAGATCCTGCTGTGCAGAGCCCCAGCCCCCTCTGAAGCAGCTGTGGCACAGGGGATGAGACGGGGCATCATCCCACCCAAGCACAGCCCAAAGGAGTCACACCTACGGTTCGGAGCTGCAGCAAAGACCATGGATGTGGAGAGTGTGACCGAACCAGGGAGGGAAGCCAGGTATGACCCAGGGTGTCACCCTGATGGTGGCACCAGGCTGTGAGGTGGCCACTGCCCCCCAGACCACCCAACACCCCAGTGCCCACCCGGGCCACTCTGTGGCCCCTGTCCAACCTGACTGGGGCTGATTCCCATTTCCAGGGAATCCAGCAGATCAGGTTGCTCAAAGCCCTGTCCAACCTGACCTTGAACCCCTCCAGGGAAGAAGAGATCAAGGTCCTTCCCTGCTCAGTCTTTTGGAACAACTGCCTGGAGCAGTGACTTCCAGCCGTCCTGGGAACATTCTCCCAGCTCAGAGCTGCCACAGGAACAAGACCCCAAGGGGACACATCCATCGCACCCCCAAAGTCCCACAGATCCCATCCATACCACAAACCAGCAGTTGCTCATGGGGTCTCACGATGGTGTGACGGGACCCACGCACTGGGAACCAGTCTGGACCCCACTCCTCTCCCCAGCCTGTCCCCATCCAGCCCAGCCTGCCCTCCCTGCAGCAGCAGGGGGGACATCCCAAACCCAGAGCCCCAGGCTCCAGCCAGGCACAGCGATTCCCAGCTGGGTAAGAGGTCCATGCCACAGAAGATAACAAGAAAATGTCCTTATATTTTTTTTTCAGGAGTAAAACTGAACTGTAAAATGGCTGACGGGCATAAATATTTATCAAGATCATATTTCTTGCCTCAGCTTGTCACAAATCAAGGATCCCAGGAAAACCAGACAGGAATAAAGGAAGAAAATGAGCTCAGTAATGCTGGGCCAGAAGCTGTGGGCACAGGTCTTAATGCCTAGAGCCAGCGAGTCAAAGGTGAGAACGTTAAGAGCAGCACAGCCCGCTTCTGAAACACAAATTTGTCAGCGTTTGGATCACTTCTTCTCCCCAAAATGGGTTAATGCTCCACTTTAGAGTCTGCCCAGCTTAAAAAAAAACAGAAAGAAAAAAAGGCAGCAGCTGTTAAAGTTACAGGCGGCTGTCACTGCGGTACAGCCGCTCAGGGCTCTGCGAACTGTCCTGCCAGCACAGCAAGGTGACAGCCCTGCCACCTACCAGGGGTGCCCCCCCGCTCCCCTCGCCCGGGAGGGGAAAGGGGAAAAGCAGGCGGAAAAACAAGGAAAGGTTTGGAGACAAAAGGGAGGCGGGCAGGAACCAGGGAGCATTACACAGCAGAAATCCCGCAGCAGCGATCCCGCAGCCCCCCCAGCCCCAGCCGACCCCCCAACCCTTCCAGCCCACC
>VXBW01001778.1:608176-622643 GCA_013400375.1 Thinocorus orbignyianus
AGGAGTGGGGTGTACCGGGGGAGAAGGGCGCGGAGCCCTCCCGCTGCCAGCGGAGCCCCCTCCCCCGGCACAGGCTCCCCGGGACGCAGAGAGCCGAGGGGCCGGGGGATGCAGACGGAGAAGCCGGGCGGGTTAAAGCCGTGCCCAGACCCCCCTCACCCCCACACTCCAGCCCCAAAAACCGGGCAAACCCGGCACTTGCTCCCCTCGCCCGGGGTCCGTCCGGGGCGAGGAACTCCCAGTTACCCCAGTCCAAGGGACTGGGACAGACCCTGCTCCGGACTAAGCGGAGCATCAGCAGGGGAAAAGACGTCCCGACACAGCCCCAGATTCACCGAAATAAACCCCAAACCTTTATTCCCCACCTTGCTGACAGCGAGCAGCCGGGAGCGAAGCTCTTGGCTCGTTGTCCCCTCCCGGGGGTGGCGGGGACTCAATTGTCCCTTTGTCCTCCCTCCCCGCCGCCCCAACCCCCCGGAGCGCCGGTTATCTCCCCCATTCAATGCACACAAGGGCCCGACGGGGTTTGGTGATTAAGTTCTCCCGGCTCCAATTAGCCAGGGAGAGCTGGTCGCCCGGCATTGTCTGCTGGCAGGGCTGAAAGGCGACACCCCGGCCACGGTGGTGGCTTCGGGCTCACCCGATCCCCGGCCCCCTCTTATCTGGAGGGCAAGGAGGAAGGTGGGTGAAGATAAAAAAGCCCGGGGAGATCCCTCCAGCTCGGGGATTCAGCCCAGAAGGTGGCACTTCCAATGGGTGGGTGCTTTAGTCCAACCTGCAGTAGCTGAGTGAAATCAAATTAGCTAATTAACCCTTCTGAGAGGCAGCTGGGCACCCCCAATACTGCAGCTAACACCACCACCCAGCCCAGCTTTCCCTGTAGGGAGAGCACAGGCAGTGAGAGGGCTAGTGGATAAAACCAGAAATCCCAATGGGAACAAGCCCTGCCGACCCCCCTGAGCTTTGGGGGTGCCACTGGTTGCTATCACAATTCTCAATTCTTGCCCTTGGAGCCCAAAGAGAAAAAAAACCTTCATAAATCCTACAGCAAAAAAGGAGATTTTCCAGCCACTGAAATGTTTTGAAGTCTTCCTCCAAAAGAAGAGAGGATCACAGCCCTGGCTCTGCTCCCTACAATGCAGGGCACATCCAGGGAGTACGTGATGCCCGGGCATGGCATCATCTTCCCCCTGAGCCCAGAGTCTGCCTCATCACCCCAGTGAGTGGAGAAAGGAAAGCACACACTAAGCCATCAACGGCTGCCTAACTTACCCACCCACCCAGAACGGCCTCAACCCACTCAGAGGAAACTATTTGTATTTTAATGGTTTTGGGAAGGGATAGGAAGGGATTGGAAATCAGGCAAATTAAACTCTTAGGGAGCAGCAGGGAACGTTCTCTCGCAGAAAAGCAAGTGGCTGGAGACACAGGGTACTAAAGGTATAAATTCCTACATTCTGGAAGCAGGAGGAAGGGAAGAAGGGGATCCCATTCACTTCTGCTTGTACTGGACTATTCAGTGGCGCTGTAAGTGGCCTGGAAAAGCGGTGCCAATGCTCACTGGAACTCGTGCTGGGCAACCATGGTGTCCTGGGCTGGCTCTGGAGGACCACAGCTGGGCCACCAGTGAGCAGGAGACACTTATCCCCAAAGCATGGCTCAGGAGAGTAGGGAGAGACAAACACAACCAGTGTCACACTCCAAGTCAGCAGGTCTGACCGGACAATCCAAGTGTCTGCAGATAACGCTCTGCAAGGCATTGCTCAACGCTTGAGAGCAGTCAACAAGGGAAGAGCTTTTTACGAAATATATCCTTAAACTGAGAAGCAGAAAAGATTTACTGCTGCAGAAATGCCCCTTGAACACCACGTGCAGTTCTGGGCGCCTTTGCCACAGCACAGAAAGCAGGCGATGCCAGTGAGACGGAACAACTTCTGGGAAGCACGACTGTAGCCTTAAAGAACAGCCTGGGGAAAAAAAAAGTCAAGGAAAAAAAGTCAAGGAAAGTCTTATCTGAGCCCTTTATTGACCAAATGCCGAAGTCCGAAGCAGAGAAGATAAGGGTGAGAGCGTGGGAGTGTGGGACCGGGGGTGGGGCTGGTCCCAGCCAGCTGAACACAGGCCAGCAGTGTGCCCAGGTGGCCAACAACAGCCCCCTGGCCTGTGCCAGGACCAGTGTGGCCAGCAGGACTGGGGCAGTGGCAGCCCCCCTGCACTGGGGTTCCAGAGAAGGACACAGGTCTGCAGCCAGCTCCACCACAGGACAACCTCAGTGCCCCCCTCCCCAGCTCCGGCCAGGCCCGTGCCACCCAAACATCTGCCAGCAAACGGTTCCTGAACTCAGGAGGAGACATTTGTAGGGTGAACTGAAACCAGTATCTTGGCTGACAAGTCTCCAACCTTTTCAATTCCCTCTTTTACTTCTGTGTCAACTCCCCCCACAGAGTGAAGCATCCTGCGACAGGAGACTCTCCTTCAGGAGAACCTCTCTCAGGAGATCCACTCCTCTCAGCCACCCCCACAGTGCCCCCACCATCACTCAGGTGCCCACAGGATGGACCCCCACCTTTTTTCATGGCAGCAGCTTTCAAATACCTGGAGCCCAGATGGGAAAAGCCTATTTACACCAGGAGGGAGATCACAGAGTGCTACTTCGGGCCAGCAGCAAAACTCAGCTCAGCTCCATCACCCACCGCTGCCTCTAAGCTCTAGAGAACAGCAATTTCCTTACAAAAAGTTAAAGAATCCAGCTCCTTCTCTCTAAACAGGAGCCCATGTGTAACTTCAGCCAGCTGACACCCCAACAGCAGCAGAGAGCTCATGGATTTACAATCACATCACCCACATGCATAACGCGATTATTTCTGTGTCCTTAACTCTGCACCTACTAATAATTAATAGCTCCTGGGAAGCAAATTCAGTCACGAGTCGTTATTTCAAGCTCTGTGTGAGGAGAGTTGAAGTGGACTCTTGGAGCTGCCCAGTTCTAAAAGTCACTTCCAACAGCAGTTCAGCACACAACACGCTTGGGATGCAAACCTTGTATATCCCTCTGTGCAGAGACAGAAGGTTTCTAACCACAAACCAGTGCTTATCACTCAGAGTGAATGCAACCACCACAAAAACACCGTGAGCCTTCCTCCACTCTGGCCTGGAAGCAGTGGGAGGGAGCAGGCAGGCAGCAGGCTGCTCACAGGGTCTCCAGCAGCAGAAGGGCTGCTCCTTTCGGGCACCAAGAGGGGACATTTGAGGAGCTCTGTCCTCACCTGCGCTACCTGGAGGCAGACCACGGACTTGAGAGGCAAAACCAGAAGGATTTCTTTTCAATTTTCACCCTACAGTGAAAAGGGGTGGGGGAAGAAGAGGAGAAGGCTTATGGGAAGCCACAGAGACTGCTGGCCAAAATTATTTTTACTTTTAAACTGTCTTATGATAATGCACAGAAGACAAAATCCAGGCTGGTGCCGAAGCTCAGCAAAACCACACAGACTGGTCTCTCCCCCACTGATCTCACAACCCAGGCTCAGACCCTCTCTGCTCAGGGTGCCCAGCATCCCAGGCTTTGTGCAACCTCAGCACCAAACCCCTTCGGGCTGATACACTTCAAGAGTCTCTCCACAAGGGACAACCTTTGAAATTTTAGGGAAGGGGAAGAGAGAATCTCTGCTCGTATCAAGAATCGCTCTGCATGGACATCCCTGCCCATCACATCACGACACCTCCCTCATGGCACTGCCAGCTCTTCCCTACAGCAGCTCTTCTGGAAAACTCCAGAAAGAACTTTCCAGAAGCCCTAAAAGCAAAGCAGTGGGAGAGGATACGCAAAGTAACCGCAGAGGGGGCTCAGGGAGCAGCCTTCCCCTCTGACAGGGCGCTCACAGCCCGAGATCCAGCAGCTGGGTGGCTGGAGGCAGACGAGCAGCTCCTCCCCACCACCACAAAAATCACTCACACATTTCTTGCCACTGCCATTTATTTGAAGGAGATTTTCTGCTTTTGCAGAGAAGAGGCACCTCCCACCAGCCCCGTTACAAAGCCAGGCTTGGGAGCCAAAGGCAGCACGTCAGCAGGCGCTGGGCTGCTCTGCAGAGATTGGTTTGTGGAGGCAATGCCCAGAATCCTGCAAGTGATTCACATCCCAGGTAGAGCCCAGCAGGACCCACACAGAAAATATCACCACGAAATCCTGCCGAAAGCAGCTACACAAAGCAGCAACTGGATTGATCCACGGACATTACCTCCCATCTCCCTGTCGAGCGGCGGGTCATCGTCTGCCATGGAGAAGTCCAGAGAAGCTCCCGCTATTTCCAGCATGTCCTCATCGCTGGTGCTGCTCTGGAAACTCCCCCGTCGATAGCCCTTCTGATCCATGGCCAGAGCTTCCAAACCTGCGAGCAAAGGGGAAGGTTTCAGGGCACAAGCACGAAGACTCGGCGCTTTGTCCTGAAGCCCAGGAGCACGCACTGCTCTTCCCATGGGAAGGAGAAATGCAGCAAATCCACCTGGAGATCAAGCCAGAACAGGACAAAGCTGGATGTTCACAACTCCAGGCAAAGCTCTCGCGCTGGATTTCATATCATCATGGACCAGAAACAAACGCCAAGTCCCAGTATGGCATTGGAATTCAACTGGAAAGACATTCAAACAGGGTGCCACCATTCATTATGATGGCAGGTTCTTAAAAGAGAACTTCAGAAAACTTTATACAGCCAGGCCCCAGGGAAAAATCCTTCCATAAGGGCTCCTACACACATACCCTCCCCCCCCCCAGCCTGCTGGAAAAGGGCTCAAACTGGTTTTTTGACTAACCAGCTGCCAGCCACAGCCTCAATCAAAGCAATGAGACTGAGAGACCACAGGCATCTGCCCCAAACAGCACAGACAGCTGTGGTGGCTCAGGCGCTCTGCATCCTGCCACCCAAGGCCCACCACCTCTCCACCCTAGAGAACACTAGGGTGGCAGGAAAACTATGAAAACACGAGCTCTGAGAACACAATAACAAGTTAAATTGAAAAAAAAAACCAAACCAATAATCAGGTCTCAGCCTCAAAAATAGCTCTTGCAACCTGCAAGCGGGAACCTTTTCATCTCAGCGAGAAGCCAGGCCACGTCTGCTCTTCTCTTGCAAACATTTTTCAAGAGAATCACAGAGGAACCAAACATGCAGCTCAGCCTTATTTCAGGAAGGGAAAAAGCCAGCCAGCGTTTGCAGCGAGTCTGAATTACACACTCTGCAGAAAGCACTTCCTATCACACACACACACACAAAGTCTTGGCATTGTCCAAAGTGACGCACTGGGCTCTTCACTGCGCCTCACTCCGTGGAACACGATGTGACTTCACTTCTAAACCCTGTTTATTCACTAAACTGGTGCACAATATTCCAGTAAAGACAGTGCTGAGCTCCAGCTGAGGAGGACTGGGTGTTGGGGAAGGCACTGAAAGCAGCGGGATGGGGTGGGGGAGCTGCAGCCCCTCCCCAGCCCCCACCCAGAACTGGAGCTGGGAGACACTGGGCAATTCAAAGCTGTTATTTGCCAGCTAACAATAAAAATCATTCCATTTCGTTGGAGTGCTGTGCCAAGCTGCTTCCAGGGTGCAGGGTGGACACCGGGTCCCAGAAAACTAAAGAAACTCCGTGCTCACATGTCACTGGGCTTGTCTGCACCAGAACAGTTTTATAGGTATTTCCCAGTAAGTCTGTATGTGGCTTTATATACATATATATGTGAGAGGAGGTTCAAAATCGGCCTGTATTCCTGCATTTGCTGTGCACAAAAAGCACAAACTCGTAGCCCTGCCAGGGGCTGTCCCTCAGCCCACAGCAGGCAGAGGCACTGCCAGCACGGTCCCCGTTAGAAGAGCAGAAACTGGAGCAATGTCACCTCCTGCTCCCCCCAGCCCGTCCCCGAGCTTGTTCTCCTTTAGAGTTGTAAAAGCCAAGCCCCAGCCCAGCAGCACACCACCCTCCAGCTGCAGCACAGCTGGGTAACACCCAGGACACAGCACAGGGAGGACAGAGGGGATGGTAACTCAGGGCTGTCCTAAGGCAGCCCCTGCACACACCGCCTTAAGGCACTTTCCTTACTCTTTGCTCCCTCTATGGGCAAGCAAAGCCTTTCCAGGCCAAAAAGTGCATCAAAAAGAAAAGGATTGTTCTCACGCTTATCTACATTGTTAATTTGCCACAAGACTTCATCAGGCAATGGCTGCTTCTTTCCTACCAGGTCGGGGCAGTCCCCGGGATGCCCCAGCAGCAGGGTACGTACCGCAGGGCTCCCGCTGTCCCCGGCGCCTGTGTGAGCCAGCAGCCATCCTCCTCCAGCGCTCCCGAACCCCTCCGCCGCCTCCTTCAGCCCTTGACTTTGGAGCAAAGGGAAGGGAAACCTGATGGGGTCCAGCCCCACGACGCCTGGAAGTGACTCAGATGCCAGCAGTCACCAGGAGGAAGCCGCAGCACCCTGCTCCGAGCAGAGCCACCTCAGCACCGACGCTTCAGCCCTCGCAGCGCTTCTCCATCAACACCAGCCATTCCGGGCTTTTCTCCCCATTTCGTGGTGCACCCAGTGAATCTGCTCCCCCAGCCTGGCCTCAGCACCCATCCTGGTGCTGCCACGGTTGTCCCTTCCTCTCTGCAGCCAGAGGAGCTGGATGGGTGAGCTGTGGCACCGGGGAGCTCCAGCACCACCGCTACCGAGCCCCTGGCCAGCGCTGTGGGGGCTCGGAGCAGCCCTTCCAGCACACAGGTCCGTCACTTCCCGAGTCAGAGCCTGGCAAAAGTTCCCGCAGGATTTTTTCCCAGCTCCACCAAGGCATGGCACCAGGAGAACACAACTTAAAAGGGGCAGGGAGGGATCCTGCCTTCGGGAGCCAGCTTCCCACCCAGCAGCAAACCACAGCCTGCATCACAAGACCGTCCCTTTCTTCCCCAGGGATCAGCAAATCTCAGCTGAGCTCCCACAGCCCAGGGCGCTTCCTCCTCCTCCCCAGCCCCACAGCATCCCTTCAAAGGGGCAGAGATCCCTTCCCACAGTCACCAGATCCAACAGGACACAAATAAGGGGGAAAGAACAGAACAAGGCAACTGTAACTGAAAGAAAAAAACAACAAGCAGAGGGAAGGAGAGGAAAACATCACTGAGCTGTTTTGTCAACAGGCAGGTAGCTGGCCAGGAGCCAGTAGAGCAGGGCTCTCCTGCAACTCCATCACTCCAGTGGCTCACCTTGCCCCTACAAACAATATTTCTCTTCCAGAGCAGAGGATGTTACTCCATGAGACAGAAACTTCAGAGCAGTTCTGGATGCCGTGGGATCCCAGCCCATGAGATACATAACCCATGGGCACGCTCGGAGGGAATTACAAGAGGGCTGGGCACATCTTCAAACAAACCCAAACAAACCAAGTGAAAAAAAAAGACAAAACCAAACAAAAGAGAAACCACGCTCAAAACCAAACAAAACAATTGTCATTTCTTCTGTAACCGATAGAAGAATCAAACCAGTGCATGTACCACACTGGAGGCAGCATCACAGGAGAGCTCCGAGGTTTTCATCTCTTGGAGGAAAACAAATCGGGGTCCAGATGCTGGTGAAACCCCCAAAAGTACCATTTTGTAGCTCCACAAAAGAGACAATGCTATTTTTCCAAGTCACTCCCTGCCCCAATCCTCCCTGCTGTCTGAAGTGACCACAGCCAGTCCCCCCTCCTGGACAAGATGAAAATATAGCCCCAGGTGAGCGAGATTTTTCACCCCATCCCCAGTTTTCACCTCCAGGTGCAAGATGTGACACAAACTATCTTCAGGGGAAAATGCACTACTCGAAAACGTGGTGATCAGCAATGGCTGGGTCCCACCAACACCACCCAGATCACTGCACAGCAGGGTTCAGCAGCTCACACACATTGTACACGTGCCTTTTGTCCCTGCATTGTAAGCGCATGGGCCTAAAAGTGTTTCTTTCCCCACATTCACTCCCCGCTGCCTGAGTCTCCTCTGAAGAGCAGACAACTGCTTCATCCTCCAGCATCACCCACTTCTCCCTCTCCCGCAGGAGAAAAGCTCCCTTCCCTGGTGGCCAAGGGGGGCCTGGGGCGAGCCCAGGGCTGGCAGGGCACTGGGGAGTCGTCCCCTGGGACAAGGCTGTCCCTGCACCCCCCCGGCTCCGGGCAGCAGCTCCTCCCGGGCTGGCGGGGTGAGCTGTTTGCACTGGGCTGGTCGGGAACAATGGCTGGGCTCAGGGAAACTGGGAAATCTCCCAACACAAGCCCAACACAAAGACTTGGATTGTTTTCGGGCTCGTTGGGGGGTTCTTTTGTTGCTTTCTGGCACGTACTCACAGGGCCCCAGGGAGAGGGTATGCCATGCTCTGGCCTGACACCCTCCCAGTCGGGTGCCACGCACCTTCCACCAGCAACCACTGAACAGATCCTGCGGGATTTGGGGGTTTCTGGGCACTTGTGCAGATGGAGCTGACACTGCCAGGCACAGACGGTCACAGCTAATGTCCCCATGTCCATATTCCTACCACCTCCTCTGGAGTAAGTCACCCACACCATGCCACTCAGCCCGGCCCAGCAGAAAACATCAACCACAGCCTGAGAGTAACGTCCTCGGCTTCCAAATGAACATGTTCTTAACAGAATCACAAGGATTTGCCCCAAAAGCCTATCTCCAGAAGCAAGGCATTCCAGTATTTTATCTATTAGATGAAAAATCCCCCTCAGTCACCCAGCACCGACTACAGCAAGGGTTTGCTGCTGCAGGTGCTGTGCAGAAAAGGGAGGTTTGACATTTTTCCCGGTTCCACTGGGGCAGGTGTCTGTGACACCACACGTAACCGGCCCCTCTGGAGAGACAGGCCCTCAGAAACCCAAGACTACATCTTGGGCTTCCCAATCCCTTTCTATCTACACACCCGTGTGCTTACTGGGATCACTGACACCTCAGTGCTTCTCCACAGAAATCCCTCCTTTTTGAAGAAGCTTCACCCTACAGAAAGGCAGTGAGTGCCGAGCACAAGTCAGGCTGTTGTGGTTTTGCTGGGTTGACTTTTTTCCTCTTAAACCTTTTGTAACTTCTATTTTAACTTCTAGTTTAAAAGCCAGAATCTGAGCCCAGTCCTGAAGTACAAAACCCCCACAGGAGTCTCTAGCAGCTGAGACCTTCTCCACAAACACTCCCAGCTCCTTTCCAGGGTCGTGTTTTGACAAAAAGCAGTTGAACTGCACAGTGCAGGAGACCAGACTTACAGGCAGTTTGTGACTGTACCACGTGACAAAGTGGGGTTTGCTGCTGGTTTTTAAGCTCTCTGTATTTTCCAGACTCAATTCAGTTCTCCACAGCAGTTTCCATGCTGCTCCTCTGCCGTTTCCACCCTCATTGGCAATGCAGGATGGTGACACTGGTTGACCAGACGGGCTCTGCCAGGGCGTATCAGCTGAGCTGGAGCTTTGTTTTTAGAAGAGCTGTGTGGCTGGCCAAAGTGTCCACAGCCCATCCTCAGGGCAGCAAATCTTCACCAGCACACAGTCAGATGTCACTCCCTTCATCCGGCCTTCCCAGCGCAAACGGGAAGAGGGTGACTAGCACAGGACCGGGTGTGAACCAGCCAGAGTGACCACGGGTGGTTTCCATCACAGAGACCGTTCCCACAGGAACGGATCTGACACCGCTCTCATCCTGAGAACATCACAATTCCCTCCTGCCAAAATATCTAGTCTTCAACCAGATCCCAACGCAAGCTGTCCTCACAGCCTGCTCCCTCCTGAGGAAAGGAAGCAGAACATCCCTACAGGTGAGGAGCTGGCTGCTTCTTGGATGAGCTTCCAAGGCGAGGTGGCCACAGACCGTGCCCAAGGAGCCACAGCCCAAGTCTGTGCTGACAAGAAGCCGAGAGGAGCCAGGGGCTCCAGCAGACACACCAGGGAAGGTGCTCGAGGATCTTGCTCCATCCTCGCCCTGTGCTGGGATCCAGACAGACCAGTCCCAGCCCTACAGTTTCAGCCTGGCACAGTCCAACACGCAGCAGCTCACAGCAGCCACTCCAGACCCCACCAGCCACCATCCGCCCCAAAAACAGGGGGGAAAAGTGACTTGGCTGCAAGATGAGAAGATCTTAATACAAAAAGTCTCCAAGGCAGCATGAAAACCAACAGTTCTGGCCAAATGTGGGTTTATTATAAAGCATTCTTTTTCTGTTTCATGGTAGGGAAGCACACGGAGCGTATGAACTCATCTCATTTAAACCCAGACACGCTTCAAGGCTCAGCAGTATCTCTCAAATGAGGTTCCCAATATTGCAACGGGCAGATCCCCAGCACTAGTCCAGCAAGAGGCTTCTATTCCCTCCCTTATTCCCAAAAATATATCACTGCATGGTCACACGTCACAGCACAGCCTGAAACCCAAAAAAGCACTGCCTGGTGTCTGGTTAAGGCTTATTTTGGGGAGTTCTGCTTCTTGCTTGACAAAGTAAAAAATGCCCAAATTACTGAAATACAGGTTACAACAGACTTAGGAGGGATTTTCTGAGGCACAAAGAGAACACAAAGCACCCAATTTCCACAAAAGCCTCCCAAGAGCCTCCTTGCTGTGCTGGGAAAGGCGTTACAGGAGGAGAATGGAGCGCTGGCAAGAGCTGCTGTGAGGCTTCCCCAGGGACCTGCCCTTAATGAGCCACACACAGGCTGCCAAACCAGGGGGGAATTACAGCTGGGACACTCCCAACACCAGGAAGCAGCCAGGCCCTGGGAGCTGCACACAAAAGTCCCCTTCCCAGCATCTTCCTCTCCATGAAACCCACCTGAGCTGCTCAGCACACATCCTGCAGCTGATTTTGCACATATTTTGTCAAAGCAGTGGATTTCATCCTGCTCTCGGGCACCGCCCCAGGCAGTTTGGTCTGAAGAATACACGCTGTTTCCTTGTACAGTCACTAAATGTTTGTAAAAACAAACAGAAGTTCCTGAAGAGGGAGGGGAAATAAAAAAAGGCATTTTGGAAGTACTGACCTGCAGCCCGACAGGTCCAAACCCCACTGAATTGACCCGAACAAGCTGGAACACAAACAGCAGGGCTGACTGCCGGCTGCAGAGCTGGAGCAGCTCCCGGAGCTCACTGAGTTTCTGCAGACAGTTCAGCCTCCCACAAACCAGGACACCCCTTCAGCAGCTCACCTCCCACAAACCAGGACACCCCTTCAGCAGCTCACCTCCCACCCTCCAGCAGCAGAACCTGCAGCATTCCGGCATCCAAATGCTCTGCAGCTCCCCAGGACGCCAGCACCCCCAAAATACAGAGAGGTTTCCTCATCCCCCTTGGGAAAAATGAAATTTGGCTGGAGATCAAAGCAGCTCCAGCCGCTGGAACAAGCAGCCTGACCCTCTGCTGAATTTCCAGCCAGGCTCTCGGGAAGCACCATCAGGAGCTGAGCCTCGGCAGCTCCTCACCCACAGCCCAGAGTCACCAGCAGGTTTCCCACTCTCCATTCAGGGACACCTTCCGTGCTGTTCACTACACAGTGTCCTGGAAAAGGCAACTGCACGGACATTTCATCGGGAACCCTCAATGTGCTGTCACAAAGCACTGAAGAGATCACGGGCACTAAGCACACACAGAGAGGATTTTCCCTTGTGGATTAGGGCCCTTGGATTAGGGTCCTTACGGTCTCGCCTAAGAGCAGAAATGGACTCCCACTGACTGCAGCCCTGCTTCTTTCAGTCAAAACTTTTTCAAAAGTCATATTGTAGTAGGTATCAGTAAAAAAGAAAAAGATTTGAGGTAGTCTTATGTACGCTGTGTAGGTCTCACTATTTACTTTTCTTGAAAATTTTCTGCTTAGAGGACAAACTCACAAGAGGCAAAAGGATTATTAGGACGAAAATCAGGGAGATGATTCTCAAAAAGCCACCAGTTGCCTCCACCCAACGGAAGCACGTGTCTGGGTGTTCTCAGCTGCCCTAACGTCCCTCCCTCTGAACACAACAGACACATCCACTACCCAGACAAGTGCAAAGTTTGGTCAGTCGGCTGCTGAAGTTCAACAGAAAAGAAAAAGCTGTACAGGGACAGGAGTTTTCATGGCAGCCTGCTCTGTCCTGGAGACCTGACCCTCCCTACAGCACAGCCGCTTCTTCCTTCCCCAGGTACCACCATGGCAACAGCCACCCACCACGGAGACAGTTGATCCCGCTCCTGGCCTTGGGAAACCACCAGCTGTTGAGGAAACCCTCGATGGTTTCACCCTACGGATGCAGGGACACGCAGTGGACATCCCACCTGCCAGGACACAGTCATGCAGAGAGGGAACAACTAGGAAACACTGCCAGCAGCACCACAAGCAGCCCTGAAACAGGAGTGAGGGTGTTTTCACACCCCTCACAGCACCCAGGCGCTGGCCTCCACCCGAAAGCACAAACACCCGCAGCGTGACAGCGATGGGCGTGCACCACCACGGGAGTCCAAACCTCCTGGCTCTGTGGCCCCTGCCCAGGGCCCCTCATCTCCTCGGCCTCCAGACACCACCCAGGTCACCCCGAGGAGATGGCCGGTCCACCAAGCTCAAGGGACTCCTTCAGAGAAGGATCTTCCCAAACCCAGGGCTCACAATCCTTCAGAGGCGACCGGAGGTGAAGCTGTGCCACGTAAGCAAGGGCGAGTTGTTATTCCAGAGGGAATAATTAAAAGTGTGATGTAAGACACACACAGCTACCCAAACCCGGGCTGGCAGCGCTGCACTCGGGCACCCCGACCTGAATCCAAACTCCTGGACAAACCCGCTGGATGAGTCTCAGACCAGAGGATGGCAACGTCAGCCACAGCCAGCCCCTGCCTGGCTGCACACAGCCTGGGGTGCTGGCTGCCTGCTCGGACTCCATCTGTCCCCACAATACCCAAATGGATGTGATATTACATGGATGAACTCTATCCCCAAGCAAACACACTCTGGGTGAGGAATTCTGTGGGGTGGCTTTGCCTTCCCTCACCAGTGACCAGATACAGCTGGTGCCACTTTCCACAGCAAGGGTGGAAGAAGAAAACAAGGAAACGTGGCAGCAGGAAAGAAATAATAGCAGTGTGGGGATGGAGGAGGTGGGTGAAGGTGGACACAGGGCAGAGGAGCAGAAGAAAGCAAGCCTTGAAAGCACACAGAGCTGCAGCAAGCACCTTGATCTGAGGGGAGGTCACCACAACGGCACAACCACATCCTTTAAAACGCTGCTCCCAGGTTAAGAAAGAAAATTTGGGTGTATCACCCCACACCTAAACCCCCCACAGCAAAGCCAGGGGGCAACAGCACATTTCTGGGTGCTGCAGGAGATGTTTCCAAACCCTCCCAAACACAAAGCCACCCACCACTGCCCCACGGTGAAGCCACCACCCCCTGCACTGTTGGGCTTCCCCCGTTTTTTGGAACGCCCCCAGTGAGCCCTGCCAGCACCAGCGGGGTGTCTGCCATCACTGCTGACCCAAGAGCCTGCTCCACGATCCTCCCATTAAACCAGTTGTTCATGAAGAGCAGCTCTTCACCTGGACAGCAGCAGCTCCGTGTCCTAATTGCACACTGCGACACCACCATGGCACAACTGGAATTCTGCTGGGCCACGAGCACCCAAACAGACTGAGAGACGAGCTCTGCCCCTGTGTGCTCCAAGGGAGCAGAGAGAGAGGAAAGTGGGTGCCCTGCCCCCCCAGCAGCTCATCCCATCACCGCTGTTCACCCCACAATGAGGAGAGGATCATTTACCCATCCAACAAGAGGCGTCGGCACCCTCTCCCAAGGCTCAGCTCCTTCGCTCCGATGTTTCCTGGAGCTGCTGGAGGAGAAACAGCAGCTTGTTGAGGCAGGGACACACAGCCAGGGCACAGCGCTGAGGGGAGCAGGGGGAAGCAACAGCAAGGGGGGCTGCAGGCACCTCACACCCCGGGCTGGGGACAAGCTGCACGGAGAACACCCCCTCCCAGCCCCGGGAACCGGGAACTCTCCCAGCCCGGAACAAGATTCAACTTTCTCCGCCGGCTTTTGGCAAAGACGCTGCCCCCCACCTCCGGCTGCCACCTCGGCACCTTCCCTCCTCCCTCCCCGCCGCTGCCGGGACGAGCGACCGGACCCACCCCGGGGTCAACGGCCCCTCAGCAACCGGGTGGGCCGGCGGGCAGAGGCGGCAGGCCCCGGCCCCCCAGGTTCCCCCCAGCAACCGGCCGGGCAGAGGCGGCAGGCCCACACCGCCCGGCCCCCTGCCAGGCCCGGGCCCCACAGCTTCCCTGCCCTCGCCCCAAGACCCCAGGCCCCACACCGGCCCCTTGGCCCCGTACCCGCTCCGCCGCCGCGGCCCGGCCTGGGTCCCACAGGTTCTCCGCTCCCGGCCCCACAGACTCCCCACCCCAACACCTCAGGCGCCACACCAGCCCCGTACCTGCTCCGCCGCCGCGGCCCGGCCCAGGCCCCTTGTCCCCGTACCCGCTCC
>VXBW01001778.1:623079-635315 GCA_013400375.1 Thinocorus orbignyianus
CATCACTGACCCCCCGTCACCGCCTTCTATGGCAGGACTGTGATTTTCCCCCAGCATTCCCAGCAGCCCACCTCCCAGTCCTTCCCACTCCCACCCAGTTCCACCAGTCCCACCAGCACTAGAGGGCAGCAATGGCGCAGGCAGGAGCTGCTGGGCCAGGAGCGCCTTCCTTGGGCTCCCCACTCACCCCTCCGTGTCCTGAAGGTGTCTCCTTCCTCCTCCTGCTCCTCCTTCTCCCCTTCCTCCTTCTTCTCCTCCTGCTTCCCTGGGCTGGGGAGTCCTCGTTCCCGCCGGGATGGGGGTGCAGAGATGCCACAGGGATGCGCTGGCTTCCCTGAGGAACATCTCCTCAGCTGGCACCTTGGGAAGGTGCCCCCACACCCCCTCATCCCAAGGTGTCCTGTGGGCAATCTCTAAAAAAAATCAATAGAAATAATGCTTTTCCGGAGCTTGGATTGTTCAAAAACAAAAAGGGGGATTTGTGGGAAACCACGGGCACCCCCTGAGCAATCCCAGCTGTGAGAACCTGCTCAGGCCGTCACCCAGCCCAGGCCTCCGGGTCTGCTCAAGGACGCTTTGCAGTGGAAGAACGATAAGAACCATGAAGCAAGGAGAAGGGAGGATTCAGCACCGTGGGGGAGGTCCCGTGCCATGGGCAGAGCTGCTGTTCTTCCTTTGGAGATAACGGCTGAGTTCATCATCTTAAGGCAACTTTGGGAACTGTGAGAAAGCGTGATGTGTTGCAGCTGGGTTTTACCCAACCATGATTCACCGCAGGGTTTATGAGAACCAGTAACAGCCTGCCACAGAGAGAGAGTTTCTAGTAGTTTTCCTACAAAAGTGCTTGAATCCTCTAATAAATCGGCATCTGCCTGATCACACTGGTCGTTGGGTGGTGTCCCAGCCTTCTGCGTCGACACGTGGCGCCCGAACAGGGACCCTCAGCTCAGCGTTGGGCACCCACGGAGCTGGCAAAGGAGCGGGCAGAAGCGGCCGGTCAGAGGTGAGTGCTGCCCCAGCACTCGGGAAAAAACCATAGCCTAAAAGTTGGGAATCTCGCCCTGATCAGGCGAGCGGCCGGGGAGGAGATGGCGTCTGCACTGACGGAGGAAGAGTCAGCAGTAGTGAAACTCCTCCAACTTATTCTCTCTGAGAGCGGACTGAGTTGTAAGACTCCTGCCTTGAAGGCTTTGCTGCTGTGGGCAAGGGACGGAGGGTTAATCCCCTCAGCAGGAGCAGCCTTGGAAATTGAGACATGGGATGATACAGGCGCTGCACTGTGGGGAGACATGAGTGAGGGATCCAAGGAGGCGAATAAGTTGTCCCCAGGGTGGAGGTTGATCACGGACTCTCCAAAGGAGATGAAAGCAGAGCCATCGGCCGCTGCGTCCGCGTTTGCTCTGACTCCGGCGGGCAGCGCTGCAGGGAACACGTTACCCGCCGCCGGTTTGTCACCCCGGTCAGCTGTAGCCCCTGCTGCACCACCGCCCCGTGGGACAGGAGGGATGCAGGGACCAGCCCCTCTGGCGGGTGCTGCCGCTGCTGCAAACACCAGCCCAGCAAACAAGAAAGCCACCAAAACAGAGGAATCTACAACAACTTCACCAGCGATCGAAGCAGCGGAGCCCTTAAACCCCGCTCCTGACTCAGGAACCGTGAGGCTGCGCTTGCCAGGTGCTGCGAGAGCACCGATCCCCAGCGTCTGCCCTCCGTTGCCTTCATCTACATCATCTACACCATCTTCACGCTGCGAGAAAGGCGAGGAGCACCGCACGGGCTCGGGAGATGACAAACTCCAGGAGCTTGTACGGAGACTGGAACACCTTGAAGCACGGCTGGGGGAAAAGAGCAGCCATCCTCTGCCGCTTCCTCCTCCTCCGCCCTCGGCACCGCCAGCAGCACAAGGACACAGTCCATTCCTGCCTTTGCCAGCGTTACCCGTGCCTTCACACACATCACCTTCATCTGCAGCGGGCACGGGGTTTGGTGTGGGAGGAGGGCAGGGGGAGAGGGGAGCGGGTAACACTCGTGCAACAGGGTGGAAGGGTATAATTCGAGATGCAGCGAGTGAGGGTTGTTTTCTATGTGAGCTGTATCCAGCAGTGGCAAATGTGAACGGAGGGGAGGTGTGGGCAGCTTTAGATTGGAAAATACTGAAAGCAGCAAAGCAAGCAATCAGTCAGTATGGGCTGAGATCATCATACTCCAGAGCGGTGCTGGAGTATATTTTTGCTGCGAATCTGCTTATCCCAAATGATACGAGGATGATAGTGCAAATATTACTTTCACCTTTGCAGCAGCTAGAGTTTCATCAGCGGTGGCAAGAAGCCTGTGACAGAGCTGCTGCTACACCCCGTTGTCAGGGGGATCCGCTCTACGGCGTGCAAGCGCAAATGCTAATGGGGACAGGGCCATACGTTCGGGCAGATCGGCAAGAAAATCTTGCTAAGGAAGTTTTGCAGCTGAGTCAAAGTTTGGCGTCCAGAGTGCTCTCAAAGATACGTGATGAAAAGACTGCTCCCACCTTTACCAGGGTGAAGCAGGGACATGCAGAATCTTACAGCCACTTTATCGATCGCTTGCAGGCTGCTATAGCGGCACATCCTGATCTGGATAGTGCTGTGCAAGAGAAATGTTTGGACATTCTTGCTTTTGATAATGCCAATGAGAAGACGAAAAGGGCACTGAGGGTATTGCCAATGGATGCCAGGGTGGAGCAGTTTTTAGAGGCTGCCGAGAGAATGGTTGTGCAGGAGCAGGCTGCAGTGATCGCAGCTGCCGTGGGAGAAGCAGTAAAAATGCTTGTCCAAAGGAGCAGAGGGGGAAAACGGGACAAAAAATGTTTTAACTGTGGAAAAATGGGCCATTTTAGAAGGGATTGTAGGAGCGCAGCTGGACGGGCGGAAAAATGGTGTGTGAATTGTGGAAATGATACTCACAACACCCAGGAATGCAGGCGGGAGGGAAAGAGGTCATGGAGAGCGTTCCCCCCATGCCCACAGAGACAGATGCAGGGGCCAGCGCGGGGTGCTTGGGGCTGGCAACAGCAGTAGGTGCTGTACCAATATCGTCAGAAATAACCCCAAATCCACTCCGATCAAAAAGGGTCATTGGGACACGGGTTAAGTGCATTACTAATTGGTTGATCCTCTGTCTCACAAAAAGGTGTCTTTGTGGTACCCAAACTTACCGATTCGGACTGCCAGGGCATTGTAAAAATTATGGTGTGTACTTTAACCCCACCTGTTGCCATACCAACGGGGTCAAAAATGGCACAATTAATTCCATTCCAATCTAGTGTATCAACAGCGTTGCCCCGGGAGAGAGGGCACGGAGGTTTTGGATCTGCTGGTGACCCACAAGTTTTGCTGGCCATTGACATCGCCAGAGGCAAACCTGAAGAAAGAATTATCACTGAACATCCCAGTGGGCAGCCAGTATCATTGATGATGGTGATTGACACCGGGGCTGATGGAACTGTTATCCCTGATCAGAGATGGCGGCATCACTGGCCTCTTGTGCCAGCGGCTACCAGTGTGACGGGGGTCAGGGGTTCGTGAAGAACCCTGATCAGTCAGTTGTTAATCTCTTTCTGTTTTTCGGACGGAACCACTGTGTCAACAAAGCCATGTGTGATGCACTTGCCGGTGGCCCTAACAGGATGAGAACTACTGTCACAATTGGGATCTCAATGAGTAACTCCAGGTTTTCAGGAGCGGCCATGGTCAAGCAGCCAATTTTAAAACTCACCTGGAAAACATCGGCTCCGGGGTGGGTGGGTGGCCCAGCGGCCGCTGAAGCAAGATGGGCTGCAAATCATTCAGGATTCAGTGCAGGAGCAGTTGGAAGCAGGACACATCGTGCCATCTGCAAACCCTTGGAACACCCCTATTTTCACTATTCCAAAAAAGTCGGGAAAAAGGTGATTGTTGTGGGATTTGTGAGCAGTAAATGCCACCATGCAAGATATGGGAGCCCGGCAACCGGGACTGCCCTCCCCCAAAATGATTCCCCAGAACTGGGATTTACTTACCATAGGCTTGAAAGATTGTTTTTCACTATACCACTGCATCCAGGTGACACAGAAAATTTGCATTCACTGTACCTTCAGTCAACAGGCATGAACCAGCAAAAAGGTATCAGTGGGTGGTCCTGCCATCCCTGCACCCGGGGCTCCGCAGGAGCTAAAGACAGACAGTGGGAATGCTCATGTCTCACAATCCTGCACATGATTTTGTGCCCTTTGGGGGATTCGCAGGCAAGCAGGAATCCCTCATTCCCCCACGGGACAGGGGAACCTGCACATGCTACCTTGAAATCATTTCTGCGAAAACAGAAAGGGGGAGAACTCACCCCTCTGAAAGACTTGCAAAAGTGCTATTTGTTAATTATTTAAGGTTGACAGGAGATCAAGAATCCCCACCAATGGTGACACATCATATATCCTTAAAATCAGGACTGCAATCAGCAGCAGATGTGCATGTTCAGTACAAAGATTGGCAAACAGGGGGATGGAAAGTTCCAGCAGGAGTAAAGATGACTGGCAGAGGTTCTGTTTGTGTGTTGACAGAAGCAGGACCCCGGTGGGTACCGGCCAGGTGGGTTGGGCCGTGGAAAGGACTCTGCCAAGCAGAGTGACTCAGACGACTGATTAACAATGAGGTGGTCTGTAATCATAATTTACTGGGAGTGAGGGGCATCATCGATATTGGAAGAGGGGAGATTTAGATGGGATATTAGGAAGAAGTTCTTTGCTGTGAGGGTGGTGAGGCACTGGAACAGGTTGCCCAGGGAAGTTGTTGATGCCCCATCCCTGGAAGTGTTTAAGGCCAGGCTGGATGGGGCTTGGAGCAACCTGCTCTAGGGAGAGGTGTCCCTGCCCATGGCAGGGGGGTTGGAACTGGATGATCTTGAAGGTCCCTTCCAACTCTGACCGTTCTGTGATTCTATGATATTTCCCCAGGGGAAAACATTGGGGGGACATGGGCTAATCAGAGGGGTCCAAATGCTCTCTGTTTGCGATGCCTCCTGACTCCTTTCCGTGCAGCACTGCAGGACGGAGCTGCTGCTGATTCTGTGTGCTTGTAGCACAGGGGCGGGGCTGGGAGGATTTTCGAAGGAATGTGCTGTGTGAATCTCCCTGATCACTGCGATTTGATACATAAACAATTGCGGGAAATGATGGGAAATAATGCATCAATTAACCCAGCACCGTTTGTAGTTAGAGGGTTTGTTTCACGGGTGAGGTTTAAGCGGGTGGTTTGAAGGGTTTGGTAAAAATAGGGCTTAACTATATCACTAATAATTATTGTGCTGCTTATGTTTGTGCCATGTATAATCTCATGCCTTAGGCAATCTCTACAAAAATCAATAGAAAAAAGGTTTTTCTGGAGCTTGGATTGTTCAAAAATAAAAAAAGGGGGATTTGTGGGTGGATTTGTGGGAAACCACTGGCACTCTGTGAGCAATCCCAGCTGTGAGAACCTGCTCAGGCCGTCACCCAGCCCAGGCCTCCGGGTCTGTTTAAGGACACTTTGCAGTGAAAGAACGATAAGAACCATGAAGCAAGGAGAAGGGAGGATTCAGCACTGTGGGGGAGGTCCTTTGCCATGGACAGAGCTGCTGTTCTTCCTTTGGAGATAACGGCTGAGTTCATCATCTTAAGGCAACTTTGGGAACTGTGAGAAAGCGTGATGTGTTGCAGCTGGGTTTGAACCCATCATGATTAACCACAAGGTTTATGTGAATAGTTTTCCTGTAGAAGTGCTTGTATCTTCTAATAAATCGGCATCTACCTGATCACACTGATCCCTGTGTGGTGTCCCAGCCTTCTGCGTCGACAGTGTCCCCCCTGTCCTCGAACCCCTCCGGTCCCACCAGGCCATAGAAAGACAGGGAATGTCACGGTGGGGCTGGCGAGGCTCCCGTTTTTGGGAAGTGGGATAAGAGGCACCGCAGTTCTACTGCAACAGTGACCCTAGAAGATGACACCAGTGCCGTGACCCTTTAGAGGAGGGGGACCCTGCCACAGGTCTGGGTGAGGTGAACCCTGGCTTCATCTCATCTCCTCTGCCATCCCATGGCTCGGTCAGGTTCCTCCAGAGATCAGGGCCAAGAAATGAGTCCCCGCATCCTTGTGCGTGGCACAGAGCTGGGGCTGCTGGGTTTGACCTTCCACCTTCCTCCCCCTCCGTGCCTGGAGCATCGGGGCTGATGGAGAGGGGCAGGAGGGCAGCAGGTCCCTCGCCAGGGGTGACAGTCCCCGTCTGGGACCCAGAGCCCCAGCACAGGTGACAGCCAGGGGGTCTCCCTGTCCTGCCTGCTGCTTTGGTCCCTTTGGTCTCCTTCTCCGAGTGACTATCCCCAGGGATGGCAAACCCCACGTGTCCCACAGAGGAGGTCCCTGCCCTCCTGCCTTCCCCGGAGCAGCCCCAAGTCCAGCTCCAGCAGCACTCACAGCCCCACCGTTTTCCCATTTTTCTGTGAAATTAACTGCTCTTTTATTTTTATTTTTTTTCCTGGAAAAATAAATACATCAATCAATCAATCCATCAGCATTTATTTTCTCATTTACATTGCATGCTAAAAGCCTGGAAGACACAGAAACCACCAGGATGGGGAGGTGCAACTTGGAAACCTCAGCAGAAAAGAGACTTTCTGCCAAGCAAGGATTTTTGGGGAGGGAGGAAGAGGAGGGCTGGGGGGCTGGGGAGGGGAGGAAGAGGGAAGGAGAGGGCTCTGCTCCTCCCTCCTGCCCATCCCAACGCGGCCTGGGCTGCTCCAGGGTATTAAGACCCTCCTGGGGTCTCATATTCGTATATAACACCCTCCTGGTATCAGTTTAATTAAGTTCTGAGGTTAATGCCGGCTCAGCCAGCAGGGAGCCGTGTCCCTCTGCTCTCCCTCCGGCTCAAGGACATCTTCGGGAAGAGAAACATGGACACGCTCCGGGGCAGAGCTGCCGGCAGCGGGAAGGCAGACCCCGTCCCCGGTTTCCTGCCCATTGTTTTCTGCCGTGCTGGCAGAAAACATTTTAAAAAATTAAAATACCATATTCCCCCCCCCAGGGCTGAATGGGAAAATCAGACCTGTCAGACGAAGGGAGGGACAGCCCCGGGGCCGCTGCCTTGTCCCCAGCGCCGGGAAGCCGCTGGGTTCAGGGAAACAGGAAGCCCCGAAATAGCCAAAACTGGAAACACGTGGCAGCGGGGAGCACCCAGTGTCCCACCACAGCCCCTCGGTGTCGTTTTGTGATGAGCCCACTGCCCTTTGCCTCTCCTGCCCTGTCCTTTCCTCATCTCCCACCCACCTCCTCCCAGCAGGCCCCAGTACAAACCAGTGGGTGCCCTGGGCCACCCTGGGTCTGGCACCCACCTTGGAGGGAGCATCCAGAGCGACGTCCCAGCAGAAGGCATGGCTGTGTCCTGCTGCTAAGAAGCAGCTCAGCCCCCTGCCCTCCTCTGGTGGGGACAAAGCCAGGGGCGATGCTCGGAAAGGGGGACACCAGCTTCTTGTCCAGCCCCACACCGGGACCACGAAGGGATGGAGCTGCTGCTCCAGGGGGACAGAAGGACCTAGAGCCAGGTCCAAGCTGCCCACACGCAGGACAGGTGGGAAAGGAGGGGGTGCTCTGGACCATGGGGGGATGCAGGGAGGAGGAGGAGGATGCTTCAGCACCTGAGACCTGCACGTGGTGGCTACCAGCATCGTGCTGACCAAACCGTAGAGAATTACAGGGGAAATTACAAGGGGAAATAAAAACCCACAAAAGATATTTCAAGTCCAAAGAGTGCAAAACTTGGGGTGCAGAGAGCCGGGGGTGGTTACACGGAGGAGGGTTATCTGCAGGCTGGACCCCTGGCGTGAATGAAGACTTAGTGCCAAGGAACGGTGACACAGGGCTGGACCCCCCTGGTATCAGTTTAATTAGTTTAATTACAAGATTAAGCCATCAGGGAGCCCCGTCCCAGGCCAGCTGTGTCCCTCTGCTCTCCCTCCAGTTCGGTAATGTCACCCGGAGGGTTTTGGCCTGGATGGAAATCAGGCTGGGGCTGCTCAGCGTTGCTGCTGGTGGGACCCCAGGGGTGAAGGCAGCAGGAGAAAGCCCAGAGAGACGGGACAACCCTTCCCTGCCATCATCCCGTGCTCCAGACACGCACAGGACACCACCGGCACGTGAGGCTCGTCCCTTCCCGGTCCCTGGGGACGGCCGGCAGCCAGCCCCCCGTCCGAGCAGAGCAGAACAATCCCAGGAAGTGACCCGGGGGGACGAGGGGACAGGATGCGGCGCTGGCCGCCACCGCCGGCATTGTCTCTTCGGATACCTGGGGAATGAAGTCAGAGCCCAGATGATGGAGAAGGGGGTGGGGGGTTGAGAGGGAGCAGCATCCAGGAGAAAAAAGCATCAGATCCCTCTGATGGCAGGCGCTCGCCTTGGTCTCCACCCGCTGAAGCCTCAGTGAGGACCTGGAGGAGGTTTCTCCTCATCCTCAGAGGAAGAACAGCACCCACTCCATCCTGAGCGATGCTGTGGAGCTCTCCTGTCCTCTGGGAAATGCGGGGGGGTCACACGGAGTCTCCTTGGGGACTTCTTAAGGAGTCAGCGGTTTCTGACTCCCACACCCCTGCTGAGGAACCTGCCAGCCCTGGTCTGAAGGCACCAGCCTACAGATCACCCCGGACAAACCCAGCCCGTTCTGTGCCCTGGGAGCTCCCAAAATCACCGTGATGTCTCCATGGACGGTCAGTTCCACTGCCAGCCTTGCCAGGGACCTCCCTCCACCCCACTGCCATTGCCACTTGGCTACCATCACCCCATAGCGAGAGCAGCGCCCGTTCCCACAGAAATCTCCAGCTCCAGCTGAAACAAGTGCTGGAAAATACTCTTCTAAGTCAGGATCTGAGAGGCTCCCACTTCTCCTTTCCCGTAAATGTGGAAAGATCCCCCCAAAACACGTGAGAGGCCTTGCAGGGAAAGGACAGCAGCAGCAGACGACATCCCTGGGTGAGGTTCTCTCCCACGAGCGTGACAGCCTCTTGCATCAGCACGGTCTGGGCAGCCAGGGACTTCCTTCCCCCAGGGGACGTGGTTTCCCGCTGAGACACAGCCTGACACCCCACGTCCCCCAGCGCACGAAGCCCTGGGCAGCACCACCTGGGTGTCCTGCTGGCTGCTGGAGGGGAAACCACCACCTGAAGCTGGTGGAACTCAGCTGTCTGGAGAGGACCAGAGAGCCATGGTTACATGAGGGTGAAGGAGAACCTTTGGAGGGGCTACTGAGGTGCTGATCCAAATTTTCCTGCAGGTACACATCAAGCCCCTCTTGCTACTAGGCGTTAAGCTCAATAAGAGCAACAGCTCTTGGTGTTTTAGTGGAGAAACACCTCTCCTCGTGTGCCCTTCTCCGGGCTGACCTGGTCAGCTGGGTGCAATGCAGGAAGTTCAGCCTCTAACTTCTTTAGGGAAACTTGGATGACTCTTCTTACCCCCACAGAGGCTGGGGAGATCCCTCCAGGTGGGAGCAACTTCATTGAGGAACATCAAGCCTGGGTGGGCTGAAGGAGCACGTCCCACTCCGTCAGCCTCCATGCTCCGACAGAAGCCCTGATATCTCCATGCTTGCCCTGCCTCCCTGCAAGGCTCAAGAGATCCCTCCATCCAGCAAAAGCCACCTCATCCCATCTTCCTGTGGAGGAAGAACACAAGGAGGCACAGGTGACATCTGCCCACAGCTGGTCCCTACAGTGGTGGCCGCCAGGAAGGCTTCTAGTGGCTCTCTGCAGCAAGGGAGAGAGGTGGCTGGTGGCCACCTCTGCTCAAGCTCTTCCCTCCATGGTCCAGCCCAGCCGTTTGGGTTCCCAGGACAGCCCATAAGCCAGTGTCACTGCTGAAACTGGATGTCCCCAGTCTGGAGGAGAGGGTTTGCTGAAGACCCCATGAAAAGGGTGTCAGGAGTGGTGCTGGCTCCACTGGTAAATAACCACGGTGGGCTCCGGAAAGGCTGGGTTTGCAGCTGGGCTGGAAGGAGACGGCGCAGGCAGGAGGAGGGTGCAGGTGCCTCTGCTCGGGCTCAGTTGGGTTGGGTTGGGTTGGGTTGGGTTTGCCACTTCCCGTCCCCTGGTGGCCCCACGCGCTGCTCTCGCTTCTCAGAAAACGAGCAGAGACCACAAGGCGGTGAAGGCAGGGCTGGAACTGCTGCCAGCCTTCCAGGGGTGCCCGTGCCTCCTCCAGCGTGCCCGGGGCTGGGTTTCTCCTCCTCTGACCATGGCAGGATGGGGGCTACAGCCCCCTTTCCCCTCTGTCACCCACACCCCACCAGCCTGGACCATGGTGCTGGGAGTTCCAGCATCCCCCAGCATCAGGGGCTGACCCACCCCAGTTCCATCGGCTCCATCAGCTCCAGGGTGCCCACCCTGGCAGGTCCAAAGGATTCTCAAGGCTCTTTGTGGAGCCCCACAGAACATCCAGCTGCTGGTCCTGCTGCTCCCTGGCCCCCGGCCCAGGCTCCCCCCAGGCTGTGGAGCAGAAAGCCCCAGGGGAGGAACTGACGTGTGGCAGGACGTGCTCGGTGGCGCTGATTATTTTTGCAGCAGCTCCAGCTCACGTGCAGGCAGGGACCGTCCCCACTGACCCGCTCCCGTGTCTTCAGCCACCCCGTGAGCCAGTGCCTCCCCCAGCTGCACACCAACCCCTGGACCACTGTCCCCATCATGGGCTGGTGGGTGTTGTAGCCCCCAACTCGGTGCCACCCAGGCATGTCCCCAACCGAAAACGCTCCCCGCCCTGTCCCAGCCAGAGCCCCAGTGCCCCAAGGGGTCTGCGGGCAGCGATGAGCAGGAGTCTGTCCTTTGGGGGTGGAAAATCAGGTTGGGCATCACCAGGGCTGCTGATCTCGGTGCAGGCTGGGCAGGACAGCGCTGGCATCAGGTCCTGCGTCACCCCATCACCCACAAGTAGTTCCAGTGCTGTGAGATGCCCAGTGCCAGCCCCCCCAGCACCAAGCCAGGCAGATGGTGATGGCTCTGGCACGGGGTGCAGGAGGTGCCACCAGCCCTGGAGAGGACCTTGCAAAGCATGGGACAGCTCAAAGGGCTGGAGGAAACCCAGTGGTGAAACCCCAACCTATCTCCTGACAATCCCCCCAACAAACAGCCCTGGAGCTCCACCCCAGCAGGAAAATGAGACTCGGTGGATCAGCCACAGCAGATCTGGGGCTCGGAAGTATTTATATCTACAGCCACATTTGTGGATGTCACACTGGTGGGGCTGGAAGGTGACAGTGTGGGATGTCCCAGCAGCAAGAACCATCACAGCCCGGCCAGAGACCACGCTGTGGGGTGGGCTGTGAAACCCCCCATCCCACCAGGGCTGGAAAAGGCAGAAAGGGACCCGTGGGTGGCATAAACACCAGAGTCAGAGCCAGACTCCGGGGGCAAAACCCCCGCCTGCAATGAGTCAGAGGGGAAAAAACCTCCCGAGCGACGCTGGGGTGGCTGCCACCACCAGTGTGCGTGGCAGGGACAGTCCCCACAGCCCCGGGGACGTGGGATGGGTCTCCTAGCAGAGTGGGGTGCTCCAGCCCCCACGGCATCACCAACACATCTCTGAGCATCACAGGCACATCCCCGAGCATCACCCCACCCCCAGCCCCATGCTCTGATCTCACACCCCATCTTCTGGCTGCCCCCCAACGGGGCTGGGGGCTCCCTGTGGGAGGCAGATCGGGGTCACATCACACAGCGTGGGGAGGGTGACAACGGAAAGTGTCCCCACGCGTGACCTGCCCTGTGCAGGGCTCTGCTGGGGCTGCCCAGAAGCTGCCCCCCCGCAGCTGGCAGGGTTAACACCCCTCCAGCAGAGCCCTGAGCCCCAGCCCGGCAGCCCCGATGACCAATATCCTCCTGAGCAGCACCCCAGGATCCAAGGAGTGAGGGAAGAAGCTAAAACCCACTCGTTTCCTGCTCGGGCAGTTGCAACAGAGGCACATGTGGCCCTGATCCACACGGACATCAGCCCAGGGATGAGCAGAACCCCACGTTCCTCCTCTCCCCTGGGCTCCACCAGGTTATCCCACTGCTTGTGGGGCAGCTTCTGGGGAGGGGAAACCTCAGGGTGGACCCTGTCTGTCCATCCCTCCCTGCTGCCCTCCTTCCATCCATCCCACCCTCCTTCTGTCCGTCCCACCCTGCTACCCCCCCATCCCTCCCTCTCTCCCTTCACTCCATTCATCCCTGCT
>VXBW01001778.1:640798-680930 GCA_013400375.1 Thinocorus orbignyianus
TGCGGGGCTCGCCGTGTCCCCACGCTCTGGTGGCCCTGAATGGTCCCCGGGGACTCGTGTCCCGTGGAGCCTGGTGGCCAAAGCCCTTCCCCACCGCAGCGTCCCTCCAGCCCACCCCTGCCTCCTCCCTGGCGCTGGGCAGCGGGAGGCTGGTCCAGCTCCTCCCCGGGCTGGAGATGTTCTTGAGATCTTCAGGTGTCCTCCCAGGTGCCCGTTTCCTTCCCGGCGTCACGGTCCATCCACCAGACCCCGAAGCCCCATGGGATGAGTTTTCCTGCCTCCTTTCCTCGGAGCTCACCCACCACCACCACCTTAGCATGGGGAAGGGGCTGTGCTGCCGATTCTCCCGTGTTTCTCCTCCTGCCACCACCACCTTAAAGACCTACGACAGGGTGACAGGAGGTGGGCACCCCTTCTGAGGATGCTGTTCCTTTTCTGCACCTTCGAGCTGTGCCTCCTCTTCCCAGCTGTGAGTGACAAAGAGGGAAAAGACCCCGGTGACAGCTAAACCTGAAGCACAACTAAAGCCAAGCAGCTTTTCCAGCTTTTTCCAGTGCTGGTCCAGAGCAGTGTGGATGCTTTGTGGATGCTTTGTGGAGCTGCCTCCTTTGCACCCGATTTGTGGAGCAGGGTTCATTTTCACAGAATCCTGNAATTTAAAACCATCACCCCTTGTCCTGTCACTGCGCTTCCTGACAGAGTCCCTCTCCAGCTCACAAAGCTGAAACTTAAACCAGTTTGCGAGGCTGAAACAAAACCAGTTACAGGGAAGTTTCTCCCTCTTTCGAGGCAGAGCTGCCTGCCCGCGGCTGGGGGGCAGGAGCCCCGGTGCCGGTGCTGGGCTGCCCTCAGGCGGAGCTCGCAGCGATCGTCTCCACCGGCAGCGACTAACGGCACCGAGCACACTTCCAGCCTGGCGCTGTGCTGGTGGAAAGACCCTACAGTGATTTTTATGCTTTTTGTAATAAATGCCCCCCCGTGCCCTCCCCTGCCCCCCATCAGGGCGCTGGGAAAGGAGTTTTCCTGCCCGGCAAAGCACTTGGTCACCGGGATCTCAGCATCCCGTCCCGTGCAGATGATGATGAGCAGGACGGAGACCCTGTGTCACCAGAGAGGTCTCCCCGGGAGGGTCCATCACCCGCTGCACCCAGCGAGCCTTGGCTGGCCGTTGCCCACACCCCCTGGGCTCCAGCACCCCACATTCCTCCCTGATGGCAAAGCAGCTCATTTGCAGCCCAGGTTTCAGGCTGGCAAAATGCTCTGAGTGCCCGTTTGACCAACAAAATCACCTGCTTCTCCTTGGGTTCAGAATTCCTGGTGAGCACTAGTCACAGCTCCTCCTCACCTGAGGGTCTGCCCCCTTCCCAACGCTCCCCCTTGGAGGGGACACGGGGAGATCCAGCACCGAGTCACAGCCAAGGGTTACAGGAACACCTTGTCCTCGTTAGTGCCTCACTGCTAACGGACTCCAGCTGCCACGACTAAGAGGAGATAACCAGTCTCCGACACCACACGGGATCAATGCCAGCAGAGGGTCACACTGACACACCAGCACGACCAGTAAGAGACTGGGAAGGTCCTCCTGAGGGTCTGCTCCTGCAGGAGGTCTGATCTTTCAGCCTGTCCGCAGGGAGCAGCTGCTGCCTCCCTGGATGTGGTCCCGCTTTCCCAGCTGGCTGGGGATGCTGGAGCCTTCCTGGCCTCAGGAACCTTCAGCAGCCTGGCGGTGTCCCCAGTTTATCCGCTGCTGCAGCCCCAACAGCTCTGCTCCTCTACGGAGCTTATCAGCTCATGGGAGGCTCCCACCAGCTATCTCCCAGCACACGCCTCTCCTCTCAGCAGGATGTTCTCCGGGAACAGCTTCTCCACCCCGTCCCGGCTGTCCCCAGCCACAGGGAAGGGACCTTCAGAAAGTGAGAGCTCAGCCCTGAGTTTCTCCAGAAGGGAAGCCCTGGATGTGCAGCCGGTTCCAGGCAGCCCAAGCAAGAGGGACCGGGACAGCAGATCCACCTGGTTCCCCTCATTCCCCTCTGCCCTGCTGCCCTCCAGCCTTACCCACCTGCCTTTCCCGTCTGTCCCAGTTCTCCACACCAGTGGGCACCAGTTCTGCTCCCATCACACCCCTCACCAGCTTCCCACCTGCCCACCCCCTTCTCGGCTCTCCCCGGCTGCATTTTCTTGGAAGTCAGACCTAAACCCCAACCCTGATGGCTGGCACATCCATATACACCCAATTCCATGGGCTCAGGAGACAGGCGGAAAGCCAGAAGCCTGCAGAATTCCCAGGCACCTCTCCTGCTGCCTCTGCATCTCTGACTTCCTGGGGGGATCCCAGGCGAGGGGGCTTCAGGGCCACCTCCAGCAGAGAAATGGGAAGAAAACAACAGAAAATATTTGCTGAAAACTTAAATTCCACCCCACACCGGTGAGAAATGCCCCCTGGTGTGACTCCCAAAGCCCGAGCAGCAGCGACGAACCACACCAGGCTCTTCCCAGCCAAAGCCCATGTAAAGACACCAAAATCTGTAAAATGCATCAAAAAGCCTAATTACTGAACATTAACCCAAGGAAAATGGAAGTTTATGATCCTCGGAGTACACTGCTCCCCCTCACTGCACCAGCCACACGTTTTGGGGTCATCACAGCGTTTTCTGTCCATAAAACACACAGTTTGAAAGGGTGTTCAGCCAAAGCAGGGATTGATCCTGAGCACGGTGGGCCAGGGTGGCTTTGCAGTGACAGTGCTGTCACTCCCCCTCCAGGAGAGGTCACTTCCCCTCCAGGAGAGGTTTCTCTCCACACAATCCTCTGATTCGGGAACCCTTGGCAAAGGGGATCCCAAAGCACCGACTGTCCAAAGCTGAAGTGACATTTTTCCATCCTGGCTGCTCTGTAGGGTCCCCGTCACCTCTGTCTGCACAAGGGGGACCAGCCCCAGGCTCCCCCTGTCCCCCTGTGACCAGCCCCACCAGAACCCAGCAGAAACCAGGGGGTGCACCAGGCAGGGTCTAGGTTGGAGCTCTGAGTCCCATCCACCCAGCCTGGTCACACTCCTGCCCACTGCTCCCCAGTCTGCACCAGTCCACTGTCCCAGTGCTGGGAGCTGGTGGTCATTTGGAGGGCAGAGGTTGTCCCCCCGGGCAGGGAGGTCACAGTGCTGGGGACAGACACCTCCTGCCTCCAGCTCCTGAGGAGCAGTAGGTGACAGAGGCTGCTCTTCAGAGCTCCACGTGAGGTGACCACACGTCCCTGTGGCCTCCTGGCTCTCTCCCCTTCCCACAGCCACTGCTCCAGCACGTGGGTTTCCTGGTTGCCATCATGCAACCAAGGCAGGCCTGGAAAACCCTTCTGGTGGGTGCTGGTGTCCACGTTTCCTGCTGTGGTTCTGCACCAGAACGATCTGGAATCTCTGCTGG
This sequence comes from Thinocorus orbignyianus, assembly GCA_013400375.1. NCBI lineage: Eukaryota > Metazoa > Chordata > Aves > Ciconiiformes > Thinocoridae > Thinocorus > Thinocorus orbignyianus. The sequence continues at coordinate 644,215 of VXBW01001778.1, forward strand.
CAGCACAGACAATCCCACCGAGGTTCACACTCCACTCCTCCCAGGTGGGACAGAGGGCTTGGCTTTTCTGGGAAAGGTTGCCCAGCTTTGTCCACAGGTGGCCGTGCCGAGGGCATGGACCAGGCTTGCTAGATGCCCACATCCAGGTGTAGGAAGGAGACATTGCTGTACAGCTCCGAGGAGACCGTGCTGCTCCCCAGGGTGCGGGTCCCAGCAGGAGACAGGGATGGAGCCCGCTCCTCCTGTGGATCCTCGCTCTCTGTGCTCCTGGGAAAGTTCAGAAAAGAGAGAGATGTTTCCTGCAAACAACTTCTACCACCAACTCCACCTCCTGAATGGCCTCTAGGAGCGACCCTGAAGATTTGCCATCTCCTTGGACATTCCCAAAAGGAACATGAAGACAGACAAGGAGTGGGAAAGGGATGACTCGTAAGGTCTGAGGTCCAGGAAAGCCCTCCACCCGGGATAGCCCGTGCTAGCTGAGGGGCTCCACGAGGAGAGCCAAGGCTGATGTTTGACCCCAGGGGAGCAAAACACCTCCTGTGTCAATGCCATCATCTTGGGTCCAGGTTGTGGGACAAAAGCCCCTTTCACCCCAACTTTTGTAACCACGGGGAAGGGCAAGAGCTCAAACTCAGCTGCTCTGGGACCATCCTACCCTGCAGGACATACAGACATCGCTGACAGACAGACACACGTGCACACGGACACACAAAGGACAGGCAAAACCCACACAGAAATGCAGACCCCACCGAGGAAAATCTGGAGGAGAGGGAGCTCCAAGGGACAGAAAACCTGGGGTGCTTCAGCTGTAGGGTGCTCCTGCAGAAGGTGAAGGATTCTAGCTGGGGATTTTGTGACCAAAAGTGGTGGAAGGAGGAGGAAAGATGGGCAGGAAGGTCAGCAGGGCTTCTCCATCGGCATTGTGGTGAGCATTGCTGCAGCGAGGTGTCCCCCAAGCAGCAAGATGTCCCCAGCAGTGAGGTGTTCACTGGCAGTGAGGTGTCCCCAACAGCAAGGTGTCCCCCAAGCAGCAAGGTGACCCCAGGCAGCGAGGTGTCCCCAACAGCGAGGTGTCCCCAGCAGCCCTGCACCCCGTGGGGACTTACAGCCCAGCGCTGAACTTCCTGCGCAGAAGGTAGTCAATGACATCAGGTTCTGTCTGAAAGAGCCTCCGTAGGATGTCACACTGCATCTCTGGGGAGACCTGGGAGGGACACACGAGCAGGGGTGGCCAAGGACAGCAAAGGACCCCAGTTCAGTGCTGGTGTCAGGTCCCACCACCTCCAGGGCTCTGAGCAGGACCTCAGCCCCTGCTTGTCCCACACTAACCCTGGCCTTTGGCTCCCTCTAGACCTGAGAGTTGCCACAAGGCTTTTTGGGGACCTGAAATGTCACATTCCCACAGATCTGTAGGAAATGGACAGTTCTGGGATTTCTCTGGAATGTCCATAGAAGTTGAGGGGTTCAGCCTGGACCAGAAAATGCTCTGGGAAGACCTTTGAGCCCCTTCCAGTCCAAAGGGGGCTCCAGGAAAGCTGGGGAGGGACTCTGGATGAGGGAGGGGAGCCATAGGACAAGGGGGAAGGGTTTGACATGGAAAGAGGCGAGATGGAGCTGAGATCTGGAGAAGAGCTTCTTGACTGTGAGGGTGGTGAGACCCTGGCCCAGGTTGCCCAGAGAAGCTGTGGCTGCCCCATCCCTGGAGGTGGGCACCCCTGGAAGCTCTCCCCGCTGTTACATCCTCCCCACATCTGCCCGAGGCTGTGGCACCTCCACCCTACACCATCATCTTCCAACTCTTTTCCTCTTCTTTCCCCTCTCACTGGGAATTTCAGGGAAAAACAGCTCTGAGGCACCAGTCCTGTGGCTGCTTTTTGGGCAGTTGTTTCCTGTCCCAAACAAGCTCCTTCAGATGTCACCAGGGTGGAAGGTGACAGAGAGGAACCTTGTTCCTGGCATGACCCTCCACTCTGCCATTACCAAACCAGTAACAACCCATCCCAAAGGAATATTTACACCATGAGGAATGAATCATGTTTTCACAAGCCAACTCAGGCCATCTGCTGCTGTGGGGCTGTGGGTACATCCTTCCTCCTGCTGCCACCAGAAGAGTTCGGGTGAGCAGGAAAGGTCTAGAGGAGCCGCCCTGAGGAAGCCTCACCTACCGTGAACAAGGCCTGGCAGTGCTCGATCAGCCTCTGGAGCACCAGGATGATGGCAGCGCTGTCTTCGAAGTTCATGGCACCAGCATCTTTCTCCCCAGGCTTCTCTTTCTGAAGGATGTTGGGGCCAAAGATTGTGGCCAGGTTTGAAACCGTCATTTTGTTCCCAGGAATCTGGCAGGGAAGCATGATAGGAAACTGCAGGTTATAGATGCATCGGCATGAGATGTCCCAGGACAGTCTCACCCACCCCAGGGGAGGAACAGGAGCTGCTGAGTGAGGCCAGAGTGTGGATCTGGATCCAGTTTGGTGCCCTCCAAGCTGGTGGCAGGGCCAGCATGAAGGGTGTGTAGTGCTGGAGCACATGCTCATCCCCTCCTTGCACTGGGGCTCCACTCCCATCTACCTCACTTGCACAACCCCTGCCAGAAGGTACCAATCAATATTTCTCTATCATTATGGGTCAGGACAACCCCCAGCACGAATCCAGGATGGGTGGAGAATGGCTGGAGAGCAACCCCAAGGAGAAGGACTTAGGGGTGTTGCTTGATGAGAAGCTCAACATGAGCCAACGACGTGTGCTGGCAGCCCAAAAATCAACCTTTATGCATGATCCTATGTCCTTCATGAAAGTTGGAGGTGGAAAACCAGAATTAGTCCACAAAACAATGTTTATGGACACAGAGCCAGGTCTCTCTGGGGTTACAGCACCCTGGAAGGTCCCTTAGCTGGTCTGGGAGCCACCCAAACCTGCCGCGAACAGGGCAATTCATCCACAATTTGGTTTTGCAAAGGATTCACCCCGCATTTGCCAGAAGCTCTGCTCAGTTCTAACCCATGAAGCTTGGGCCACCCCTTCTCCATGCAGCTGGCCCCTTTGGGGCGTCCTTACCTGCTGTCCCTCGGGGCCACGGGAGCCCTCGGCGTGCCGGGCCACCTCCCCCAGGAACCGCAGGAGCCGGTGGAGGGTGTCGCTGTGGCAGGGGGGCAGCAGGAAGAGCAGCAGCTGGAGGGTGGCCAGCTGAGCCGGACCCTCCATGGCTAGGCAGAGAGCAACCCATTAATTAGTGCCATTCCCAGCCCCTCCCGGCTGGGCAACCCTCGTTTACATCCACGCTAACGAGCCCTGGGGCAGCCAGACTGGCATCCTCCCCTCCACCCCATCTGCACAGGGATAAGTGCCCCAGGAGACCCCAGTGAGCCAAAGGCTCTCCTCAGAGGGATTATAATCCAGTTATGGCCTCAAGTTGCCCCAGGGGAGGTTTAGGGTGGATATTAGGAAAAATTTTTGCACTGGAAGGGTTATCAAGCATCGGAAGAAGCTTCCCAGGGAGGTGGTGGAGTCACCATCCCTGGAAGGATTTGAGAGAGAGGTGGAGAGGGGTCAATGGGTGAAGGAATAATTATCTAAATGAGACTAAAGTGCTGTGGGTTCCTCAAAACAGAACACAGGGAGCCAAGGATTTGGAGAATCAAATCTGAGTAGGGAAGGAGGGCAAAAGGGAAGCGAAGAGGCGGTGAAGGAGGTCAAGAAAGAGTGATGCTGGAAGCTGTGGAGACCATCTGAGACCTCAGCCTCATTTGCAAAGACCCCCATGGGCAGTGCAAACTGGGGACCTGGTGCTGAGCCAGGACGTTGGACAAGAAGAAAAACTCCTGTGTTTTTGTCCTTACAAAGCCAGACGTGGTGGGGGGACCGTGCCGAGGGAGCCCCTGCGCCCCCCGTACTCACAGGCCGTGCGGAGGAAGGCGGAGTAGAGCTCCCTGGGGATCAGGGGATCCGGCATGTCCCGGAGAAACTCTTTGAGCAGAGCAGCCACATCATGGACGCTTTGATGCTCATCCAGGAAAACATCCAGTCCTTGGTCAAACTCCTCCCTCAGCTTCAAGGTGGAAGAAAGAAAGGAGAAGGAAAGCAACAGTTGGTTCTCCCTCTTTATACGAGCCATGCTGGAGGGATCTGCCACTGTACGGAGCTCCTCCATGGCAGGACAGGCAAGTTGGCGACTCCCAGTGTCCTCCTGATGCAGGTCACCCCCAGAGAAGGCATTCCAGAGCCCAACAGCCCACTGCAGCCCAGAGGATGGGCCATGGAACCAGAAGGAGCTCCTGGTTGGTGATGGGAGCCCAGAGGAGCCTCTGAAGTGCCACCCAGGGGATGGAGATTCATCTCCTAAAGGCAGCATGGGGAGATGAAGCCTGTTCTCCATGGATGGAGAAGGACCCAGCAGCAGGTTACAGGTTCATCTGAGATCCAGCACATGCCTGGGATATTTTAGGCCTCTCCATGTCAACATCTGCTTTGTTCACTGCCCACCCACACAAGTATCTGTCTTTTGGGTGTGACCCAGCTTTGGAGGACGCAGTAAATGTCTCTCTTTACCTGCTGAACTCTCTTCTTGGAGCTTCCCACCCGGAAGATGCCCACCGTGTGGAGACCTGGGAGACAGACAGGTCAGTGCTCAGCATTCCCACAGCTGCCCACCACCCTAGCTGGTCCTTGGAGCTCCTCAACACCATGCATGAGGTTCTCCTACACTGAGGAAAAGGTTTTGGAGCCACAAGACTTTCCGGGGTTGTCTGTGTGTCAGGGAGGAGACCTCATCTGCCAAACTGCCCCAGCCCACCAGGCCTGGTGGGTTCTACCATGGGGCAGCATGTCTGACCAGAGGGATGTGCCTATTTACCGTGTGTTTCGATGTGTTGGCAACACCTCTCCACAATCCGTGGGACCTGCCGGGTGATGGGGTTGAGGCTCAACATCTTTGTCTTGCCCAGGCTCCGGCGTGGGTCCAGCTCGTGGGGGTGGGACAACTGCAGTGCCTCCAGCAGCTTGGAAGTGTTGTCACTCAGGTCGGTGATGGAGTCCACGGACATGGCCCCCTGAGGGCGAGCAGAGGGGACTCACGGGGTGGCAGGAACTACCCCACAAGGTCCCAGCACGTTGTCATTGCAGAAGTTTGGGGGAAAGGGAAGCATCAGAAGTTCTTCCCTCTGAGGGTGGTGAGACCTTGGCCCAGGTTGCCCAGAGAAGCTGTGGCTGCCCCATCCCTGGAGGGGTTCAGCCTGGAGAAGAGGAGGCTNCCACCTCCAAACAAACACTGAGGTCTACAGAGCCTGGCTGGGGTTCCAGAGGATGGGAAGACATATCTATTGCTGGACTCAGAGCCTCCCCCAACCTGAACCACCACCACAGCCCATTCCTGCCATCGGCATACCCTTCGCTGGCTCCAGGAGCTGTTGTTGAGAAGAGTTGGGGAAAGGGGCTCCTCCAGGAAGACCCCGCAGGGCACCAGGCCACAGCTCCTGCCCACCGGGGACCTCTTCTGCCTCTGCGCCTGAAATCTCCTCACTGTGGCTTCCACCTCCAGGCAGAGCCGGCGGCTCTTCCTCACCTCCTCCTGCAGCTGCCTGTGGGCACGGTCGTTGGCGATGACTTGGAAGAGGGGGATCCCAAAAGTCTGAGGAGAGCAGTCTAGGGAAAAAACGTGGGAGAAAGGGAAAAGTATCACCAGTGGGAAAAGCAAGGGGCATAAACCAGCACAACCCAGCTGCCAGGGGCACAACTGCACACCCAGAGAAAATAAAGGTGACCACAAAGTAAAGGTGACCACCAGCAGGAGGATAAAGAGGACATCTCTGTGCACATCCCACAGAATCCCAGAATGCTATGGGGTTGGAAGGGACCTCTGGAGACCGTCTAGTCCAACCCCCTACCAGAGCAGGTCCTCCTAGAGCAGGTCCCACAAGAATGTGTCCAAGTGGGGTTTGAATGTCTCCAGAGATGGAGCTCTACCATCCCATTACACCCTGCCCTGGAGAAAGGCAAACCAAGAAGGGACAAAGATGCTGGAGGAGTTGGAGCATCTCCCTGAGGAGGAAAGGCTGAGAGAGCTGGGACTCTTGAGCCTGGNCAGTTCCCTGAGACAGCACCTCGCTGGGGCCGGACACCTTCCAGCTCTACCCCACCCCAAACCCACCCATTCCCTTTGAGAGCAGGGGCCAAAACCCGGGGCAGAGGGGGGCTGCTCACCTTTCCTTTCCTTTGAGAGGCTCTCCAGTTTCTGGCGGATGGATTTGCTGCCTTTAGGGCTGACTGTGAGGAGAAAAAGCCAAGGGTCTGTGTCATCAGGTTGTTTCAGTGCCGGCTCCACTTGAATACATGGCTTATGGTCCCTACGGCCTGGCTCCATGTTTGCAACCCAGTGCCAGCAATTAACTAATGACTGTCAGACACAGGAACAGGCTTCCCAGGGAAGTGGTGGAGTCCCCATCCCTGAGGGTGAGGTGTGGTGTTGGGGGACATGGTGTAGGGGAGAGTTTTGCAGAGTGGGGCTGATGGTTGGACTCAACAATCGCAGGGGGCTTTTCCAACCTGGATCATTCTATGGCTCTGGAAGCCCCCGTGATTCATCCTTGGAGGTCTGCTCTAGGCACTGGAAAAAGGAACGGAGGGGGCTGGAGAAAGTTTTTTGGGAGTGTCTTATAAACAAAACAGGCACCAGCAGAAACCCTGCACTGGCCTGGGAGAGTCCAGCCCCACTCCCAACACCCCGGGACAGCGCTCTCTGGATTCCACAGCAGCGATGGACTGAAAACTCAACCAACTGCCCACCCCAAACCCAGGACAGTGCGTCCTGTTCCTGCTTCTTCTCCTTATCCCTCAGGAATTCTCTTCCTAGACACAGCCTGCATCGTTGTTTGGGTTATTCTGGAAGATTTAGGAGAAATAAATAACCACAAAACCACCAGGTGAGCGGGAGAGCGGGGTCCAAATCACAGCCAAGGAGGAGAGCAGGATGGTGCTGGCACGTCTCCTGCGGGAAGAGGGGAGCCCGAGGGATGGGACACATCACACTTCACTGCCAGGAAGGAAAGAATAGTTGGGTTTTTTTGTGCTGTGCCCTTCCCCAGAGCAGCTCCTGCTGCAGGGCATCCGTGGGCACGGCATCACCACAGCTCAAAATAAAAAAACAGAAGGAAAAGAGAAGGAAGCGGGATGTTTGTGTTGGGGTGTGCAGAAGTTGGGGGGGGGAGGATGGAGGGGGCCATGGGAACCCAGCCAGTGCCTGTGGGTCTCCGTGGAGCTCAGTCCCTCCGGAGCTTCTATATTTATCTGCTCATCAACTTCCAGCCAAGCGTGAGCCCCGTCCCGGCATCGGGGCTTTGTGCTGGATGTTAATCCAAAACACAACGGCTGTCCCATCCCAGCGGCACCGGGACGGTCCCAGTGGAAGCCCCTGCCGAGGCACAGCACATCTGGTTTGGATTAGGGGGCTGAGGAGGGACAGCAGGCGAGGTCAGGTTCTCACACTCCCATGGAGGCACAAACCCTCCTCAAAGGGCTCATCAGAGCTTTCGAGGCCCAGCCCAAAGCAAGGAACAAAAACATAAAAGGGGCCAAAAACGCCTGGCAGAGGCCTTTCCTCAAACATCACCCCACGATGTGAAGCACGGATGGGGATGAGCAGCAGAAATGGCTCTGCTCTCCCGTGGCAGGAGCCGTCCTCATCCATCCCCTACCCTTGGCCAGGCCGAGGTCCCCCAGCAGCAGCTTCTCCCGCAGCTGGTAGAGCGCGATCTCCCGCAGGCCGGCTCGCTCCAGCTCCGACAGGCTCTGCAGGGGCACGGGCTGCATCTCGGGAGGCCCTGGCAGCAGGGCTGAGCTGAAGGATCTCTGGAAAACACAGATAGGAGAGTCAGGAGCACGTCGCAGAGACATCCAGGAGGGAACGCGTTAGGACAGAAGCCACTGAAAATGCCACAAGGTGTCTCTGCGAGAGCTGGAGACGCCCAGCACTCCTTCCCCTGGCCAAAGAGCCAGCAGATCCCCAGGTGTCCCGGCCGCACCAGCTCACCTTGGCATCCCCAGGTTGCCCCCTCAGACCTAACCCCGGATCTGGGTACAGAGGCTACCACAGGATCAGCTCTGGATCCGTTCAGACTCGGACCTTCCTCACCCTAAGAAGTGATCACTAAGAAGTGATCCCTAAGGGAAAGCTCCTCCCGGGTCCTGAGCGTCCCCCAGTTCCCCCTGGACACCCCCATGGCACCATATGGACAGGTCCCCGCTTCACACACATCAGCCCAATGCTGCTCCCGGCCAGACCCCAGCTGCAGCTGGACCCCGGCAAACCCACGGGCTCTGGGTGAAAAGGGCCTGGACTGGCGTTTTGGGGGTGCTGTGGAGATGGACACCCCTGCTCCCCCTCACCTGCATCCCACCACCTGCTGGGTGCCGAGGCCTGAGGAGCCAGTGGGGGGGGTGACCTCCTGAGGGAGCCCTGGGGGTCTCAGGGTGGTTTATGGTGGGGGTTCAGCAGGGGGACACGGGGCTGAGCACGCCCTGTGGCTCCAGCTCCTCATTCCCTCTCTGCTCCCACCAGGAGAGACTGGGCACCCTGCGGAGGTGGGTTCCCTCTGGAGCAGGGGAGGAGAAGAGACCTTTGGGGTTTTGAGTCATTAAAATACTTCAGGAAGCTGAAGAACAGCAGATGCCCCACCAAATAAGACCCAGCCCCCGTTTACCCCCAAACTCTGCCTTTTGCCCCCAGTTTAAATGAGTTAATTTCTTAATTTAGCACTTATCCCCGAGCTTCATCTCCCCTAAATCAGACACTTCCAGCCCTGGTCGCTGCTGCTGAAGCCCCACCGGCACCGGCTGGGTCCTGGCTGAATCCCCCCATCCCCGTCCCCTCTCCCTCATCCCGGGGGTCTCCCCACCGTTGGCAGCTCCCGAGGGACCCTCGCCCCACACTCACCTGGGTGCTGCCAGCCGGCACCCGGCCACGGGCCAAAGGGCAAAGAGCAGCCATAAACCGGGAAAAGGAGCAAGAAAAAGAGGGGGTCAGAGTACAGGCTGGGAGAGGAGCCGGCCCACAGAGGGATTCAAGGCAATAAGGAACGATAAAATGCCTGGAAACCTCCTTGAGGAGGAGTGAGCACAGCCCGGGGAGGGGGCTGGGGGTGAGGAGGGGCTGGGTTGGGCAGGGGCTGCCCGTCGCCATCCCCCGGGCCGGGCAGGCGGCTCTTTTTGCCCGTTTTGCCAGTTTCTGGAGGTGTTCGGAAAGTTACATAAATGTAATACATAAATAAACATATAAGAGTTGTTGTGAGCTCCCAGAGGAGCAAGTCAGGAAGAGAATTCAGCTACAGACATTCAGCTGGAGGGAAGGGACCTTAAAGCCCCCCCGGTGTCCCCCCTGCCCTGGGCAGGGACACCTCCCACCACCCCAGGTGGCTCCAAGCCCCATCCAGCCTGGCCTTGAACCCCTCCAGGGATGGGGCAGCCACAGCTTCTCTGGGCAGCCGGGGCCAGGGTCTCCCCACTCTCACACCAAAGAATTTCCTCCCCAGATCTCACCTAAACCTCCCCTTTTTCAACTTAAAATCCTTCCCCCTCCTCCTAGGGCTCCCCTCCCTGATCCAGAGTCCCTCCCCATCTCTCCTGGAGCCCCTTGAGGGACTGGAAGGGTCTCCAAGGTCTCCCTGGAGCCTTCTCTTCTCCACGCTGGACCCCCATACTCTCCCAGGGCAGCCTGGGTGGCAGAAGGGGCCACGGATGAAATATTTGGGAGGCGAGGAGCCCCCCGACCCACCGGCAGCAGCTCCCGTGTTTCTGCCACCCCAGAAGCTGGGGACAGAAGTGGCACCAGAGCAGGAGCCAGCGGGCAGGACAGGAGCAGCTCCAGGGATGGACAGACAGCCCCGGGATGGACACAAGGAAGGAAATTACCTTTCTGTGGGCAGAGCGGGAGGGACGGTGGGAGCGGAGCCACTGAGGATGCGGCTGCCTCGGGGTCAGGAGGAGGAAACCCCCCGGGGAGAGGGAGCAGGAAGGGGGTGTCAGGGGAAGCAGCTGCTTATCTGGCCCCAGAGCCCCGAGAACAGCCCTGAGCCACGGCACCAGCGCTCCCTGCCCAGCAAACCCCTGCTCACGGGAGTTAACTCCCAAAAAAAACTGGCCTTAACTCTTGAAACAAGCTCCCAGGAGATGGGGACCACGGGGACAGCTTCACAGCCCCGCTGGTGGCACAGGAGCTGGGAGGGCATCCCGGCCCCGAGCCCAGCGATGCCCCAGAGAACCCGCTCCAGCCGGGATGGGCACTGGGAGCCCCTGGTGGGAGGAAAATGGGGCAGAACCCTGCGGGGGCAGCCTCAGAGCTCTGCAGAGCCCGTGGAGGGGGACACCGCAGGAGGAATCCCACCAACTCGAAGCCAAACACAAGATGCCCCTGGCTGGGAGCGTTACACGGCGCTCCCTCTCTGCCACAACTTTCCCTGCTTATTTTTAGATTTAGGGCTTATTTCAGGAAAGCCCATGGGAAAAGCTCCGCTCGGTCCCTTCTATTCCCAAGGAGGGCAAGTTTATCCCCCGTTTGCAGCAGCAAAGCTGCCCCTTTCCCAGCTGGAACTCAAGGGCTGATGTTTACCTGGCTGGGCTCCCCCTGGCAGCAGCAGCGGCAGCTCCCTTCTGATCCTTCGGGATGCACTTTGGGATGGTTTTCCAAGCCGTGTCTCTGCCGGGTCTGGAGCGGCCCCGCAGGAGGGAGGAGAAGCAGCGGAGAAGCGAGGGAGAGGAGGCGGGATGAGAAGAGGCATTTTCTGCCAAAAGAGAGGAGCCAGAGACGCGGCACGGAGGGAGAGGGCAGGGCGGGACGGGAAGGGACGGAGCTTCCCACGCCGGACGGTGCCTGTGCCTCGGCAGGGACGGATCACTGCTCAATCCATTGCTTCTGTCCCCTGCTTCCCCACCCCAGGTGACAAGGACACCAGCTCTCCTGGCAGGTGAGACCCCAGAGGGACATTCACTGCAGGGTCCATGGGGGCCAGGGGGTGGTTTTCACCTTGGTCACCTCACCCTGAGCTCTCCACAGCTCCGGCACAGCAGCTTCCCAACCACCGTGTCTCCAGCAGGGCCAGGTTGTCCTCCACAGCCACCACGGGTCTGAGGGAGCGTGGCAGTTCCCTGTCCTGATAGGGACAGAAGGACAGGCAGCACCTTCTACGTGTTGTAGGTGGGGGGCTGCAGACCCCCCAGAGATCCCCAGGACACTGCCCTCACCAGCCAGCTCCATCTGGAGAAAGGTCACAGGCTTGGAACTCACCGCAGGTCCACTAAAACATCAAAAGAGGAATCAGGGAGCATTTCAGAACCATCTGTCACCCCTCACTTGCCAGCCCAGTATTTGGGAGCTCTGGAACTGCACTATGAGGACAGTGAAGGCCCTCGGGGGATGGAGAAGCCCCTCTCCTGGAGCAGCCAAGGAAGGCTGGGGGGGAAAAAGCAAGCAGCAGGTCTGCCCATTAAAAAAGTGTTTATTCCTTAAAAACACAGCGTTGTCCTGCAGTGACACACGGACTCAGAGGGTTTCTGCAGCAGGAGCTCCATCTGCTCCCAGTGCAGCAAGACCTGGGCATCAGACACACCTCCTCCCAGCCCACCCCACCTCCACAGGCCCGAAACAGGCAGGAGGGTCTGCAGGTGGAACCAAGGAGGACAAGGACAATGGTGCCTCCAGCTTGGAGGTGTCAAGGCTAAACCACCCGATGCCCGGCCTCAGAGCTGCTGCCATAAAGAGAAAACAAGGGGTCACTGTCACAGGAGGCCAAACATGACACCCAGACCTCTCCTGGGGTTAAAGGTGTGAGGAGAAGGCTTCCCACCCTGGCAGGGCCCTTGGATCATTGTCCATCACTGACTTCTCAGGTTGTCAGGGAGGAAGGTGCAAGAAGAGGAGACTGGGACAACTGGCTGAGGGTCCAGGAGCACAAGCCGTGCCCTGCCCCCTCCTTCCAGCTGCAGGGAGGACGGGGGAAGAAGCAGGAGGATCCAGCAGGTGGTTCCGTGCTCCAGGGCTGGGGTCACCAGCAGAATTTGGGGGGTTTTTTGATGCAGACCACACACACACACAGACCATGAGCAGCACGGCCAGAGACCCCGCTGCAGCTCGGCTGTTCGTAGAGAAAACAGCACGAAAAAGACCCAATTGTTGGGCTCAGAGAACTCAGACACCCACAGCTCCTTCTCTTTAAACATTGCTCAGGTTTTAATCATACAAATGTCTTAAAAAATGCCTTCTATTTTTTTCTTCTCCTTTCAGTGGTTCTAGAAACCAAAAAATCTCTTCTTGCTGCTTCAGAGGACAGGCTGTGGCTGCTCTACCAGTGAAAAGAGGGCACAGGAGGGGGGATTTGGGCACACAACACACACAACATCGGCAAAACGCAACAGGCTGTGCTTAGAGACACCAGACGGGGACTTTTTTCACAAAATATATTAAACAGCACTTGCCCCTTAACAGCCAGCCCCTGGGAGAGGCTACAGAGCCTGAAGTTTCCCCCCGTGCTGCTCCGGGCTCCGTCTCACTGACACATCCCCCTCCTGGGTCCCTGACGCGTGCAGGGCACGGGCAGGAGCAGGGGTAACCCCGGGCTCCCCAGATTCCCTGGCACACGGTGGATGTATCCCAGCAAGAACAGCCTCGGCTGGAAGCTCAAGTCATTTTCAGTCCATCAAAGCCACAAAACTTCCACCTTTTCTCCAGGCTGGCCCCGACCCCGCTCAGCTCCTGCCGGAAGGTGTTCTGGAGCCGAGTCATGAGAACTTCCACCTCGGCCGTGCAGATCTGGGGGGAGAGAAGGAAAACATCACTGGAAAGGGAGCTGTTCCTGGCACCGTTCAGGCTCAGACACATTTCATGGCTGAAGCACCCCCAGGCTTTCCCCAGGATCCCAGTACTCCCAGTAACAGTCTCAGGAGCTGTGCTGCTGTCACACCTCGGGGTGGGACAGCTCAGAGACAACAAACAACACAAATAAGGGTAAAAGGACTGTCCCAGGTTTCCTTCCTGCTGTGGATGAAAAACTCCCAGTACTGAAGCTGCTGAGCAAACAGGGAGTGCTCTCACTGCCACCAGAGCAGAGCTCTTGGTTACTGGGTACAAAAATCAGGGATGCAGGGAATTTGCATTCCCATTCCAAGGAGTCACAGGCATTCACCCACAGAGCAGCTCCCGCCTCCCTGGCGGCACCGGGGCTGCTCAAACAGAGCTGGGAGCCCAGATCCAGAGGTTCTGCTGCTGCAGAAAATAACCCCTGGATATCTACAGTGGGCAGAGCTGCTGGAAGAGCAGATTCCTGCTGTCCCAGGGCGAACGCCTGGGGCTGCTCCTGCTGGCACCCCTCCTGACCCTCACACCCAGGAGGTGACCCCGCCGGCAGGGGCTGTGGCCCAGCAGGGTCTCAGGAGCGAGACCCCTGCCCAGCACCCTCCCAAACATGATGCCACAGGTGGCTGCAGAGGCAGAGGAGGCTCAGCAAAGGGCCAGGAGATCAGGAACACACAGGAATGTTGCCCAGAGACCCAACCCCCATGGGACAGCTCAGCCTGGAGAGACTGTCCACACACAGGCAGATGGTGTAAGACAACAGACAGTGTCCAAGAGGCCGCTCCTTTGCTCTCTTCCATAGAGGTCAGGATGTTGGGAGGAAGCAACCACGACAGCAAACTTGAACAGGACAAACAAATACACATTTTAGATGGAGATTTTAAAGATGGAATTCTCTGCTGCAGAATGCAGCTACTGCCAAGGGGTCTGCTTGAATTATGAGTGTGGTCACAGCAGAACAGCTGCACCCACAGGGGCCTGAACTCCCTGAGGGCCCAGCAGAGGAGGGCTGCTCTGAGCAGCCCCCTGCCCTGCCCCAAGCAGCCCCTGGCCCCTGCCTGGGGAGGGGGTCTTGAGGATCTCCAAAGGTCCCTCCCAGCCCAACCCCTCCTGTGGTTCTCAGAACATTTGCCTCTTCCCTCCTCTTCCTGCAAATGATCCCAGTGAAAAGGCACCAGTTCTCACTGCCTGACCCCCCCACTGCCCCCAGGGAGGGGGCAAAGCTCTTCATCAGCCCCACAGACCCAGCACACGCGCAGTGCCCAAGGAACTGGGAGCACCGGTGTGCTTACTGGGAGCACTGGTGCGCTTACCTTGCTGTCCAGACGCTGCAGGTAGGAACAGATGTACTCTATGCTTGCTCCAAAGGGGTGCACGTGAAGAAAGGTGGAAATTATTCCTGGGGAAAGGAACACCACACACGTTACTCCAGGGAGAGAAGGGCCAGCTGGGAACACCAGCTCTGGCACGGCTCTCATCGGGGGGCTTTGGTTCCAAGTGCAGGAGGTTATGGCACTGGTGGGGACACAAGGCCCCAGGAGAGGGACACAGAGCCCTGCTCCAGCCATGCCTCCAAGGTTCAGGCAGCAGGGAAGGGAGCAGCAGCAGCACATCTGCCCCTGCCACAGCGCTGCAGTGCTCAGCTAAACACAGCAACCCCCTCTGCTCCCTGGCCCCCAGACTCCCCGCCAGCTCCCGGCCAAGGCTGTGCACCAAGGGACTGACCTGCATTCCTGACCATCAGCCTTTGGTTTGCCTCAAACTTTCTTTCCTCCCAGTGCAGAAACCAGCCCATGGTCTGGCCTAAACAGATCCACTGGGATTTACTGCTAGTCCCAGGTCAGGTGCAGGGGATGGGGGAGGATTGCTCGGCAGTGACAGTGCACTATAGAAACGGCTCGTCCCAACAGGACAAGGACTGCTGTTTCTCCCCTTCCATGCTCCAGAAAATCCCCAAACACCCAGTGAAATGTCACAGCATGCCATGGCAGGTTATTTTTCAGTATTACTGGGAACAGGGAAGGGGAAAGGAAATGAAAAAGGAAGCAGCTATGCCTGGGCTGTCAGAGGTCACCACCCCTCTGTGTGCACCATGTGAAAACACTCACAGTGTTCCTCATCTCAACGAGCCCAGCCTTCTCTCCCTGCCACCCTTCCTTCCTCTCTGGCCACAGCTCCTCCTGGCCCACCCCGACCCCACTAAAGCCCAAGGCTTCCTCGGTTCCAGGACTCCCACCGGACAGGCTGAGCAGCAGGAGCCAGGAGGCCACCCTGGAGCAGGTCCTGCTCAGCTCAGGCCTGCAGCACCGACACCGAGCCCTTCAAGAGAACTCACCAACCAACAGAACCTCCCGCTCGGATCTCACGGGACTGCTGCTCGACGTCTTCTCCACCGGACCCTCCTTCTCCTGGCTGCAGGCACAGACTCTGGACGTGCTGCTCTCCTGCAAAACCCCCCAGGGCTGTCACACTCCTGCAGCTCAGAAAGCCCCTCACACCCCCACGCTCTGCAGAGCCTGCACTTGTGCCTCCCCTCTCTGTGAGTCCCTGCACTCACCACATTGTGGTATCTGCTGTCTATTTTGCCAACAGCCCAGCTACGTCCAAGGCAGCTGTGTTTGAACTATCAGTTTAGATGAAGAGCCCAGGAAAGCTGAGCAAGATGCCACAACACAGGCTCTCCCAGCCCTGCTCACTGCTGCATCTGCTCTGGAAGGGCTTTATTTTAAACAACAAGAGCAAACACAGAGCAGAACACAAGCCTTGCAGTGACTGACTCAGATGAGTTTATTTTTCAGATGCCTAAACCGAGGTGATATGATCAGCTGGGTGCCCAGTGCCTGCAGAGGCCTCAGGATCAGACTGTCCTCCCCTTGAGTTTGTGGGACTGAATTAAAACAGAGAGCTTCACATCACTTACCATCCCCAAAATAAACACCAGTCTGTGTGTCGCTGGCAGTCCTGCTGGGCACACTAAAAAGCAGGACTTTCCCCTGTTCCTAGGTTTCATGTGGAATTCCAGTGGTCTGAGCACTGCAGAGGGCTATAATTGGAAATAGCCTCCAGCCACCAGAGAAATGGCTGGGCTTGGGCCAGTAACAGAGACAGAAATAAACAGTCCCCTGGGTTTGCTCGGCTCCTTCTGCCAGTGAAATTCCCAACTGGAGACCAAAACCGAGCGGTGCTGGGCCAGGAATTTGCTTTTGTGGGAGGAGGTGAAGGTGTGAGTGTGGAGAGGAGCTCCAGGGAAGGGCTGCAGCTCCCTGATGGGCTGGAAACAGGGGTTTTCAAGGATAGTTGAAAATGCAAGGAATTCCCTTGCACACCAAACCCATTTGTACCCCACAGGGCTACAGACTCCTGCTGCTCTGCCAGCCACACGCGGCAAGAAATGAGCAACCTGATGGCTTTAATTTGCTCACAAGGGCAGCCTGTACGTACCACACCTACACACCTCACAGCAAACCAGCCTTCAAAGGGTGCTCACTGTACCAGGAGGTCTCTGCTGCCCTCAGTAACACACCCCAAGCAAAGCAGCAGCAAAGGAACTCAGACTCACACTGCCCTGGCAATCGATGGCGTCCCTCTCCTTGTCCTCTTCATCTGCTGCACTTTGCTGCAGGGAAAGACAGGAGAGACACTGATGAGTCTGGTGTTTCTGTTCCAACCAGGCACCAAAACCCCTGCACTGAAGCTTACTGGGACACAAAGCCATTTTTGATGACTAGAGAAGTATTAATTACCTTCCCCAGCTGCTGGCATGAACAGGTGGGGCTAAAGATTGACAACCTGAGACACCTGGCAGCCAGATGCCTGTCTGCCCCCCGAAACTGCCTGTGCTGGAGGGGACAGGACCAAGAGCACGGGTCCATGGGCAAGAGAGTGGCTCACACTTGAGGAGAAACACTTTTTAATCACGTTTGGAATAAATCCAGCAAGTATAACAACAACATAACACTGACAACACCTCCCAAATTCAATAGTGTTTTATGGAGGTCAGATCCAAACATGTCCCTAAAGCACAAATCCAAAAATAATATATATATAAAATCAACGGTTTATAATTGAACCCCTTTTTCTCTTATCCTTTAACACCCATGGTGCAGAAAGCCGGGTTCCAGCTGCAATACCACTGCACCCTGCAAAGTTAATCTTTTATTTATACAGCTGCTTCTGTAGATGGTCTCACTGGCGCAGGAAGCGATCCCACGGCCGCTACTGACAGGCATCCTCCCAGGGTGGATGAGGACAGAGGTCCCTCAGCTCGGGATGGAGCAGGGAATCCAAGGGCTGTGCCTACTGCTCAGAGCAAGGACTATACCTGCACACAGGGCACACACCTGCTCCTTCAGGTTCTCCAGCAAGGTTTCTATTTTCAGTTTGTCTTCTCTCACTTTTTCTAACTCGGCTTCTCTCTTCTTGTACTCCTCTTGTACCTTCAACAGGTGCTGGAAGAGAGGAGACAAGCTCAGTTCTCCACCTGCCTTTCACCTCCTGCCATCTAGGGAGCACAAAGCGAGTAAGGGCATTCCCAGGAGGAGCAGCCAGGCCGCAGGCAGAGCAATTACAAGGTTAAATAAACACAGAGAAAGCTTGCCCCAGCTCACCTTGGCAGAGCCTTTGCCTGTCAGCACACAAAACCGGCACAGGGCAGTGATTGTGTCACCCCAAACCCTGCCTGTCCCTGAAACACCCCACGTGCTGAGCACCAGAGCACCGGCTCAGCGCTGGAGTCCCAGTGAGGGAAAGCAAAAAGGACACAAGGAACCCATAAACTATGGATTGTTTCCATGGCACTTATCCCTTCACACAGTCACAGCTCCGAATGCCTGCTTGTTTGGGAGTTTTTGCCAACTCTGGAGATGATAGAAAGCTGCTCCCATTTGCCAGTTTTGATGCCACTGAAACCAAGACACCTCTGCTTGTGTTTCAGCACCACAGCCCAGCCCCTCGGCCTGTGCAGCAAGGCCATGGCTACGGAACAGCACGGGCCCACCTTCTGCATGCCCTGCAGGGCCTGCTGGAGAAGCTTCATCTGCTGCTCCTTGGTGGTGTCCTCATCCCTGCTGGCCTTGCCTTGCTCCTGCTTGAGCAGCTCCACCTCGTTGCGGTAGGCGTCCAGCTGCCAGCGCAGGCTGTCGTTCTCCTCCTTCAGGGCTTCCACCTGCGACACCAGCGCTGGAGAACGGGGCGGGCAGGGGTCAAGAGTCAAAGAACCGGGGACAAGAAGTCCCTGGGAGCTCCCCCCAGCACCCAACTACAAACCAACTGTACCAAAATGAACTTCTCCCAATCACTATCTGTGATGCCTCCTTAGAAAACAAGCTCCTCTGGACAAAGAGCCCTTCTCAGTAGCGAATGCAGATTTTTTTACCTGATTCTTCTGTCTCTTTCATCTCTGATGGATCTTCTATCTCTTCATCAGACATTTCCATTTCCTCCTCTCTCCGAATGCCCATTAGCTCATCATTATGAATGTTACGAATTTCCTAAGGTTCAGAAAGCAGAGCAGGGGTTTTATAACACAGGTTACAAGGAGCAGACTGGTGGGATAAAAAGATGTGGAATCTAAGTCTGTAAAACCCAACTCAAACACAACACAGGGGAAGTGACAGGCAGAAATGGGCACAGACTGTTAGATCAGGGACAAGACCTCGCCTAAGTCAATCTCAGGCTCATCCCTCTCCCTTCTGCCCTTGCCCAGGACAGGCACACCCCCTCCCCTGCAGCAGTTCCTCAGTGATCCCCCTCCCTACATCTCCCCAACCTCAGAGCCCCCCACCAGGCACTGCCCCCTCCCTGCTGGGCTCTGGCTACAGGTCCATCACTGGCCACCACAGACCCCCGAGCCCAGGGGGCTGTTCCCCCAGCAGGGACTCCTCTAAAGGATACCCCTCAGGGCTGAGGGACCCCTTACCCCCACCTGCCATCTGTAACGAGGCAAGGGATATTCTACCTTAGGCCTAACAGTCTAGTCTGTTCTAGTAACATTATATATGTGATGTCCAGCTATAGCTTAAGTGCAGTAAGCAGCAGAGTTTTCGACCTCTGTCTAATCATCACTGTTTAATTACCATTCAATTATTGCTTAACTGCCATTTGATTTCCATTTAATTAGCATTCAACCACCAATCATCATCTGATCCAAACACTTGAGTGAGGCCCTTCCCAAGCCAGGGAACACGCTGGCTGGCAGCTCCCATACCACGGGGGTTCACCAGCTCTCAGGCCTCCGTGGCTTCTGGATGAACTGCCTGCAAGCACAGGACCTGCCAGCACTAATAAAATAACCCCCTGGCCCGGTCTAACAGCTCCAACACCACCACCACCACCACATCCCTGCTCCCCGAGCTGCCCACCAGGCTGTCCTCTGACATGGTCACCCACAGGATTAAGCCCTGCCAAAAGCCACACTGAGATGACACATCTTGTGGGCCCACTTTCCCTCAAGAGAGAACCCCAGGTTGGGGCAGCCCGGCAGCAAGCACTCCTGGAAGCGGTCTCACCAGTGGCCTCGCTGCCTCTTCCCACCAGGAGAACTTACCTTGGAACCAAAGACAGCTCCAAATGGAGAGAGCGCTCCCACCCCAGGCACAGAGGGCAACCTCAGTGAGCAGGAAAGAACAGGAGCCCCAGTGGAGGCACAGTGGGAACCAGCCTCTGCACCAGCTCATCAGTACGAGAGCAAACGTTGGCTCCCCCTTTAGCTGCCGTGTAAGGCCTGACTCAGGGGAATTTGGGAAGAAATTCCCAGAAGTGCAGTCTCATGGGGAGATCACAGCTGGAAAGGTCCTAGGAAGACAGTCATTTAGAGTCTTCCAACTCTGTGGAGGATCAATCATTTCTTTCTTTATCAACTGGGATGACACACACCCCACCCCCAGTGCTGCTGCTGCCTCTGGGGCCACCAGCAGTAGAAGGACATGGAGCTGGTGGAGCAGGGCCAGAGGAGGCCATGGAGGTGCTGGGAGAGCTGGAGCCCCTCTGCTGGGAGGACAGGATGAGAGTTGGGAGAGTTCAGCCCAGAGAAAAGAAGGTTCTGGGGAGACCTCCGAGCCCCTTCCAATCCCTCAAGGGGCTCCAGGAAAGGCGGGGAGGGACTCTTGATGAGGGAGGAGAGCCCTAGGATGAGGAGGAAGGATTTGACACTGAAAGAGGGGAGATGGAGATGGGATCTGGGGAAGAACTTCTCTGCTGTGAGGGTGGTGAGAGCCTGGAACAGGTTGCTCAGAGAAGCCACGGATCCCTACCAGGAATCAGTGCACGTGCCTGAGGGACCGGGTTTTGGGTAGAACAGAAGAGAGGTAGAACCTCACCAGCTCTGCTGCTGAGACAGAGCCCTGAATGTCACAGGAGACATGAGAAGGAGCAGCCGAGCAGGGTTTCAGCACCGTACTGATGAGTAACCCAACAAGATGCTGTGGTTGGGAGCCAGCCTCACTCTATTTGCCACTCTCCAGCTTGCACACAAGAGCCCCTGTTCCCAGGAATAACCAAGCCGTGTGTGCTGACGTGCTGTTAGCAGTGCCTTTGCCTGGGTGTCATGAAGCATCTCCAGACTTCCAGCTGTACCTAATCCACACAGAGGGATCCCAACTCCCACAGGATGCCGTGTGCCAGGAGCACCGAGTGCGATCCACAACTGGGAGCCAGAAAACTGTTCTTCCAGAGAATTACCGGGCAGCATCAGGCAAACACTCCTTCAGTGGGTGCCTCCCCCTTCCCCAGCTCAAGAGGGTTCATTCCCTGCTGGCCAGCCAGGGCTCTGGAAAGCCACAGGACAAGCTCCAGCTGTCAGCACCCTCCTCCCTGCCCAGCAGGGGAATGAAAACAAAGGCAAACAAAAACCCAAAGCCATCGGGCAGAGCAGGACTCGTCACCCAAAGCTGACCCCTCAGCAGTGCCTGCAGACGGGACCCGCTCGGCTGCCAGCACAACTGCCACGGGAACACAGAAGCAACGGTGCCAGACATCAGCTCCCTGCCATCCCACTGCCACCTCCTGCAGTCTCGTCAATATTCCCAGCATTAGGAATTCCCTGGATTAGGGTAGCAGGCGGGTATTTTTCACAGCAGCTCTTTTCTGAGTTGCAGATCTGGGTCCTGCTACCTCAAAGAAGTCTTTAATGCCGGTGGTTCAAAACCGACTCAAGCTCCACCCTTCTCTATAAGCTTAATGAGCAAGGAAAATACAGTTTCTTACTCTTTCCTCCAGAGTTATTCATACCTCAGGGTGACAATACTCGTGTTCCCACCTCCCCTTTCTAGGGAAGGGACACAAATGAGACCCACCACACGAGTGACATGCCTTCTTCCACCCTCAGCACCACCTGTAAGCCCTGTATTGCACTAGTGACACCCCTGCACGGCACAAATACACAAATATGAGAACATCCCCATGTTTTCCAGACTGTCCAGCTGCAGTATTTCCTACCTCTCAACTCTGTCAACAAAGATGTGACAAAACATCCCTCTGATGCCACTTAGGGTTTGCTGGGGTTGTTTTTTTTAACATCTCTCTAGGAATCCCTCTTGCTTTACCATTAAAACCAGCAGAAAACAGACAGAAATGGTTATTATTGTGCAGAACTTCCACCAGCACCCAGACCTCAGGGTGTTGCTACTGGCACATAATTACAAAGAAAAAACTGATTACCTGGAACAAGGTAATTACCTGTAACTGATTACCTGTGACACAAGAGCCGACTGAGTAATCCCCAGCTGACACTGAATCAAGGTGGTGTCACCCACACCAAGGTGGTGTCACCCACACAGGCACCACGCAAACTTAACATCAACATCCTGACAAGAAAGAGACTCTGCTGGAGGATGCAACACAATAAAAGGTTACCAACCTCTGCTTGTTTGCACCACACGCTGATGTTCTTACGCTGAGCTTTCGTGAAATGGTCCCAAGCCTTTTGTTTGGAGGCAGAATGGTACACGGCCACTATCTGCTCGACTGTGGTGTCAAATCAGGAGTCAAACCAGGCCAGAATATCATCCAGAGAGGGCGAACAAGAGGAGTAAAGGAGTAAAAAAGTGGAATCAGGCAGGTGGTTTGGCTAACCTTTGCTTATAACACTGTACTGTGCTGCAGCTACGCTCAGGACAGGGACACGGGGCCTGGAAAGAAAAGCAGGGACTTGGCCAGGTCAGTGTCAGACACCCACAGGGTGACAGTCACCAGGGACACGGCACCTACACTCCTGGAGGAACAGCAGGCACGGGCTGTGCTCAAAAACACTCACATCCCCTGGGAAACACGGCCTGTCAGTGCCACAAGTACAGCCGGGCTCAAAAACAGGCTGATTAGGTACAGCCTGGGGAGCTGGCACTTGGGGACAGCACCCAAAGGACAGTGCCATGTCCCACCTGGGCCAACCACAGGCCAAGCACTCTGCCATCAGCTTTCTTATAGAAGGAATAAATCCCAGGAACTTTCTCTAGTAAACTTGAGGGGTTTGGAAAAAATTAGAGGGTTTTGGAAATACAGTGTCTGTCCTGCCTGAGAGCTCACCCAGCAGCAGGACACACAACTGCCTGGGGGGTTTGTTAATTTCTTTTATGCTGGTGATGCTGTAGCGGGCACAGTTCTTACACACACCCGGCTTGCTGCTACTGCAGTTAACCAACGGGTGGCTGAGACAGTGCTGGGTGTTCCACAGAGGAGCTGTGTGCTGCTGCACACCTCTGCTTGCTCTGCAGCACCGGCTGTGCTCCCTCTGGACCGTCCACCCAGGGTTATTTGGGGGGTTTTTTTAAACACAAACAGAATTCAAAAAATAAAGATAAAAAATTAAGTATCAAACCAAAACCAGCCAAAATGACTGACTATAAAACCAAAAGTTAAGCATGTTCACAGCCCAGCCAAGGGGCTCAAAGGGAATTAGTACAATCATGGAAAAGTTAAAAAATATTCAGACTTACTAAATAAAGGATGTGTGAGAGGCAATGAATGGCCTGAGGAACTGTTATAAATCACATCTCGGAGCTAATACAGCCCGTGCCTCTTCCCTCATGCCATGATTTAACAAAGAACTGGGATCTGACAGGCCCAGGCTCCAAAGGCTGGCTTGGCACAGGTTTTCAGGACCAAGGGGGCACTGGGAACACCTTGCTGTGTCCTACCTTTGGCGAATAAATCCTGCACACTCCGCTGAGGCACCAGATTCCCAGGGACTTACCTTGTCTGAGCACAGAAGTGGAGGAGAAAAGATGACAGAGCTACTAACAGGCTATAATTTAAAGAGGAAAAAGCTTAAGAATGTATTCTCTCCTCCCCCCAGATGCGGGCTCTTACTCCAATAAGAAGGACCACACAAGACTTGTGTGTGCTTATAAGTTAATTGCAGCTGTACAGAAGCCACTTCTCTTCCTGGAGCCCCTTTAGTGTGGTCCCTCCAGACTCTAGGAATTACGTGTCTTCCCTACAAAACAGGAGACAGACGACACTCAGTGCAGAAACACTACTCACACTGAACCAGAATCCCTGAGAGGGCCAGTTTGAACTTCTCCTTGGCTTCCTCCATCTCCTTCTCGTGAGCCGCCTTCTCGTTCACCAGCCGGCGGATGTGGCTGTTGGCCGACTGGATCATGGAGTAGAAGTTGTTGGCCGTCCTCCTGTTCACCTCCCCCCGCTCGATCCAGGTCAGCAGGGTCTGGATGGCTTCCAAGAACTTTGTGTCATCTGCAGCAGGAAAGGACACCTTTACACCACAGAACTCCAGGGTCACCTCCAGAGCTTTCAGATCCCTCCCCTGGCACCGCTGGAACTGCTCTCGCTTCAGGCAGCTGATTAAATACCGTGCTCTCAAGAGTCTGAGTCCAAGGCTACAGAGGGAAGACACCTCTAACACTGAGCTGGTGGAGAAAATGATCTGATGAGGGGCAACAAGAGGAAGATCAACTGCTAGAAGTTTACTGGAAAACTCCATGTGCCTGTTCAGATGTGCTCTTTCATACAGAAAAGACCCTCCAGCTCCAAAACGACCAGATCACATCACACATGGGTCTCAGGCTTCAAAGGAGGTCTGAGGATTTGGGGTCTTCTAACACAAACAAAAATGGTTTGGAAGAAACTGTTGCACTCAAGTATTGGTTTGTTTTGACAAAAAGACAAACGATTCTGGAAAGAGAGCTTTGTGTGCAGGGTGAGGGCTCAGGCTGAACGGGTTCTAGATAGCACCATTCCCTCAGCTCAGTGAGGTGACCCCTGGAGAACACGAGCCCCCAGCCCAGCCTCCGGGCAGAAGGGTGGCCACAGCCTGCAGACCCTCCTACCTTTCAGCTTCTCGGCCACGATGCTGCACTCGTGGTCGGAGTAGTGGACAACGGGAGGCGGGGAGGGCGGGCGGAAGCGCTCCTCCTCCAGGCGCCGGCGGTGCCGCTCCTCGCGGGCCAGCATCCGCTGCTTGCATTCCCACTCGTACAGGTCATCCCGGGCCTGGGCAAAGTCCACGTGCAGGCGCCCCGTGTCCTTCTTGTCCGTGCTGGAGCCCAGCCTGATGCGGTAGCCTGGCAGAGGGGACAGGTGACACACACCAACCCCCCACCACGGCCCATCCCTCCTTCCTACAGAGCCAGAAAGTCCTGCATCAAACAGATCCCTTAAAGCTCTACAGGCAGAGCAGGGGCTCCCAAGGCACGGGCAGCCTGGGTGTTTCAGCTCTGATGACTAACAGGGGGGAAAAAATATGGATGAAAGTCAAGCACAACATCCACTTATCCAAGAGCAACTGCCAATTTCTATATTGGTTGCCCAGGGAAGTTGTTGATGCCCCATCCCTGGAAGTGCTCAAGGCCAGGCTGGATGGGGCTTGGAGCAACCTGCTCTAGGGAGAGGTGTCCCTGCCCAGGGCAGGGGGGTTGGAACTGGATGATCTTTAAGGTCCCTTCCAACTCTGACCATTCTATGATATGGCCCTTAAGCATTATCTACACCACTGATCCAGGTAAGGCAGGGACAGACTCTCATTGTACCTCATCCCAGCATTTCCCAGAGGTTTGCAGCACCTCGGGTCACACAGCACTGCTGGCTTTCCCCTCCGGAGCTGCTTGCATGGATTTAGGCAGAAATGCAATAGCAGCAGAAAAAAGGCAAAGCACTAGACCAATCCCCCCACGGCCAAGCCTGGCACTGTGACCACAAACAGGTCACTACACCTCTGTCCCAGAACGGAGACAGGAACACACCTACCGGAAAGATAAAGGGCCTTGTCCACCATGAACTCCTCGGCGAAGCGGATGTGGCAGAAGTTCTTCTTGCTCTTGCGAATGGCAATGACCTCCCCGCACTGCTCAAACACCTCCATGATGATCTGCTCCGTGCCGTTCTCCGGCAAACCCCCCACAAACACCGTCTTGCACCCGGGGGGCCTCTCCCTTGTGGCTGGAGGGGGCAGATCTGGAGAGAGCAGGAGAGGGAAAGCAGACTGGGTCAGTTCTTGCTTTGCCAGCACACGTTCCTCTCACATCCCCACCTCACCTGAGAGGGGACCCTCAGTGTTTGCCATAACGGAGCAATGATCTCCAGCACATTTATGGGAATAAGCACATTCACCAGCCTGTCTGCACACAGGGGGTCTCAGGAGCCTGGAGCCCCCCCAGCACAAGCAGGGTCTCTCTGAGCTCCTGCTGCAGAACACGAGCAGCACCAGCACCTCCAAACTTTACCGTGGGAGGTGCTACACAAGCACAGCTAAAGGGCTGTCCCAGCAAAGAGGATGTAGAAAAAACATGGAGAGAATCCTAAAGGGCAGAAAGCTACACAGCCATCTGTAAGGGGCACAAAAGTATCAGCGTTAAGGGAAGGTAATGAACCAAATTTTGACTAAAAAGATATTATGGAAGGAAGAGAGGAAGGAAATGGCTACAGTCTAGGGTGTAGAAGGAATTAATGCCCTTTTTTTTCACCTGTATGGCTAAAAACTAACCCCAGAACACAGAAGGCAGCTAAGTCTGGTTCATCAGGAGTAGGGTGCATGCCCAGGTGCCCACCTGGCAGTGCAGCGAGACCCTTCCAACCCGGACTGTGAAGGCTTCCTAACATCTGAAAACTCCGAAGTGAATTTCCTAACCGCTGAGATCTATCGGCCCTGGCTCAGTTCACAGAGTCACACTGCTTACAGATTTATTTAACAAACTAGTTGTATTACATTCTTTTAATTCTTTGGTGTATTTCCAGCAAAGTTCTTCCAAAAGCATTTATCAGGATTTCTTTCCGTTTGTTTGGAAATAGTTCCTTTTGGTTCCCACATCCAGCCTGATCCCTGCCTTGCTACAGCCTTAACAAACAACATCCTCAACCTCCTTTTCTGTACAGCCCAGCCCTGCTGTGCCAACAGCTCCCTTTGATACCCTACTCCTGCTTCACAGGAAGAGAAGCTGCCAGACAGCACCCAGCCAGGAGCTCGTCCAGCCCAGAACCAGCTTGGAAACAGGCCCCCGGGAAGGACTCAGAAGCTCCAGGAGATGCCGATAACACTGGGATAACACTGACCACAGCTGCCAGGTTTTCCCTGAAATCCCAGTTGATCCTCTTTCCAGTATGCTCTCATAACCTTATTAAACATTCCCTCTCTGCTTTCCAACTGCCTCTGCTCTCTTTCCACCACATCCTGCAAACCCCAGGACACGGACCACGCCGGCGGATCCAGCCCTCTCCCTCCAAGAGCTTGTCATCTTTGAAGCCTTAGACAACACAGGCAAGAATCACACCATGAAAACTAGAGTTCAAATATCCAGGGAATCCTTTTTTTCCCCCAGCCCTTATGGATCTAGCAACAGAAAAGACTATTTACTGAAAGAGCAAACACTCAGTGACAAGAACCTTTTCCTGTCACACCAGCACCTGCTGGCCAGCACCCAGTCCGGGGGGGCCCCTCCAGAGCTGCTGTGGCCAAGCAACAGAACGGCTCTTATATCCAAGTTTTCTATGTGTTTGCACACAGGCATTCCTGCACAGCCAGAAACAGGAGAAGAGATGAACAGTTACGTGGGTTGGGTGGGAAGAGAGTGCAGCTCTTGCAGTGGATGATCTCCTTCGCGGCAGGCATGTCCGGAGGGATGGGGGGTGGGACGATCCCCAGGCCTGGCATCATGGGGTTGATGGGAGGGATCCCGGTCATCATGCCAAGAGCTGGATCAAAATCTAAACCAGGGAGAGAATCAGGGAGTCAGGGGGCGGTTTGGACTCAGGCAGTAACTGGTTATGGAGACAGCAAGTGGAGCACTCTCCCCGTAAGGCAGGGAAAATCACCTGGATAAACAGCAGCAGAACCCCAGAGAGCAGCTTCCTAAAGAGTGTTTGATTGCCCACTGCCTCAGCCAAACAGATCTCCTCTGTTCAAACAAACTACTTCCTTTTCCACTCTGTGGACACCACCTCCATCTAGTGTCCAAACCTTCCCTGCTCTCTCTCAGCCAGATCAAAAATATTTTGCTCCTTCTAAATCCCTCCGAGTTGTCTGTGTGGGGTGCATCTTCTGATCTCAAAAGGATCAAAACCAACATCACCCAGACACCTTCCCTTGCTCAGAGCAGGGAATGGGAGACTGGATTCAGACTGGTGTTTGAATCTAGGACAGATTTGTATTGACTTTCACACGTCAGAAACATGTGAGCAGGAGCATGCCAGCAAAGCACCACCCTCACAGCAAGGACAAATGCGGAACGAGGCCTCGGGGACGGGAGAGCACAGGCTGCAGGCAAAACCTGCGGCAAGCTGAGTGATGCTCTCAGTTAAATATAACACTGCCTGCTCCCTGCCAAAAGAGCAGAAATAGGAGCACAGAGCTCTGCCAACACAGACACTCCCTCCCCGGGAGAGCCCACAACTCTTCAGGCAGGAGGCAGCATCCTCCTCAAGCGCTTCATGCGGTAAAACACCAAAACAGGCTTTTCACTGCAGGATTTTGACATGCAGGCACCTTGCTCTGCTGAGAAATCACAGGTCCAGCACAGCTCTGCCCCTCGGGAGCTCTGTAACAGCTCTGGGACAGGGGACCCACCCATGCACATGTACTCAGGACCACGAGGTGCTCGTTTCTGGAGCAGAAACTCCCCCTCATTCCTGCCATACCCACTTCACTGCCCCACCGCTCTCTTTATCTCCCTCCCACCCTTTCTTTTAAAGGGTTCCAGTTCAGAATAATGATTCACTTGGTGTCAGTGGTTCCCTGAGCTCTGTGTGGGACCCTCCTAACGCCTGTATCGAGAGCACCCCACAGAAACCAGTTTGCATCAAACCCCACGTATTCTCATTTTCCCTGGAAACGGCTTTAAAACACTGGCCTCCACATAAACCACTTGGGGACACTAACGCATTCCAGACACAGCTTTTCACAGGCAGCAGGCATTTATCTAACCCATCTGCAAAGGGTTTTCCCAAAGAGGTGTTTGCAGGCAGAGGGGGCAGGGTCTGGCTGAGGCCGTACCGGGCAGGAGGGGCTGTCCCGTCATCCCCATGGGGGCCATCCCCAGGTTGTTCATGGCTGTGCTCCAGGCGCTCGGGTCGGACATCGGCAGGCCCATGGGAACAGGCTCCAGGCTTAGATTTCTGCCACCATCTGCCAGGAGGGAAAAAAATAAGAGACCAAGATCTAAGTGCCCATCTTAACTCCTCCACAGGGTCCACGCTGCACACCAGGCTCTGCGGTATCAGCATCCAAAACCTGGGGTGAACCTGACAGGCAGGAAAGAGCCAAATGAAACCACCCACCCAGCCGTGTCCCTCTCAAGCAGACAATGTTTTACAGGTCTGTGAAAACACTGCCTTCTAAATTCTGGTTTGCCCACTCCAACCAGCAACTCCAAGGGGCCTTAAAGGAACAGGATTAAAGGTAAGGGGGGTGGCTTTGTTCCTGAATCCCTTGGGAGGAAGAAAAGGACAATCAATCAGCGGGTATGAGTTCCATAACTGCACTGGATTTCGCAGAGACGGCCAGCCTGTCCCAGCAGAGGACACTTCACTGCCAAAGACACTTCTCTTCCACGCCAAAAGGGGAACGGCAGCACAGAACATCACTGCTGACAGCAGAGGTACCGCTGACACCGCCCCAGGCCTAGCAGGTTCTCTGCCAGCCCAGGTGGAACTGTTCACATCAGGCACACACGGGGATCCACTGAGCACCCAGATCTCCTTTGGGGACCCAGCTGGGTCAGCCAGGCCTTTAGCTGCCACGGGCCACCAAGAGACATGCTTGCTGTTTTCCTCTGCAGAGCAGAGCAGTGGCTCTGGTCAGTGTCCCTGCAGCTGCCTGCCCTGTTGCCAGCCCCCGACCTGCCCCGGGGCCCACCTGGAGGGACGCTGGTTCTCTTCCTCTTCTTGCCCAAATCGCTTCCATTCTCGGCTGGGCTCTCCGTCCCCCGCGGGTCAGCGGCGCTGCCCAGCTGCAGAGACTTGCTGCTGCTGGCAGGATCGAAGGAGAGGTGGTTTAGGCCTAAAAAGAGAAAAATACACTCAGGGACTTTCTTTAAAGCGGTTTGTGATGCTTCAGGATCACAGCAACGAGAGAAATGCCCAGTCCTGGGTACACGCAGCCGGTCAGGGCCCTGGGGGAACCGTGCCTGTCACTGTCCCCAGCCACGCCTGGTCTCACCGTTACACTGATACCACTGGAAAATGTCACCCACAAACTTAGTACAATTTTTAAAACATTCTCCAACTACAGAGCATGCTCTGAAATACCACATAACCTATAGTTCGAATATTGCTCAAAAATCTGGATTTGGGGTTCTGCTCCCACTGTCTCTCCTGGGAGCCCCCTGAGCACAGCTTCATGCATCTAGAAGGGCTTTGAATCCCAGTGTTGTTTTCCAGCACCATCCTTCTATGGCCAAGTAGTTGTTTAACTGGTTACAGCCTCTCCTCAGCTGATCCTGGTCACCCTGTCATGAAAATTAAAAGATTCACAGGAGAACTCAGCTCTGGGGGAAACAAGAATTGCAGAGGAAGGTGCTGATGTGGCAGTCAACACGGTGGAATCGGGGAAGGAGCACCTTCTTTTGACGCAAGAGGCATCTGAATGAGACAGCTTCACAGGAATGGACAGTTTGGGTTATAAAAAGACACATTTGAGAAGATCCTGTTTGGAGCAGAACTGGGGGGTACCAGAGATGCCAATTCTGCCGCCTCAAGGCACTGCTGGGCCAAGGCCTTTGTACCAAACCTTTCTCTACACACCCCGCAGCACCGTGATTCCTGTTCTAGAGAATTCCACTTCCAAGAACTTATTAATAAACAAGGTTGCTGTGTGCAGCTGTAAATAGACAGGAGGGTGGCTACAGAGGGCCCTTCCCTCAGCGACTGAAAGGTGAGAACGCAAGAACCAGCCAAAAAATATTCAGCTATTCGGCTGGCAACAACAATAGTCACGCCCGACCACGCAGGATGCCCACAATGCTGCTGCTGGAATACCCCAAAGCCAAAATGTCACCGAGGGCTCAGGGGAACAACTCCCAAATGCAGCAGGTTATAAATAGAGAGAGGTTGTGCAGAGAAATGGGGAGAAGAGAACACAACTGTAAGATTTACCTCTACTATCACCCAGCTGGGAAAGTGCAACACTGAACCTGAAAGCGTGTTGTTTTCCCAGGTGGGAGCACGGGGAAGCATGGGGACAGGCAGCAGGGGGGCTCTGCCTCAGCAAACACACACCCACCCACAACGGGGGCACCAACACAGCCCTTTGCTGAGCAAACCCCAGCAGGAGCATCCCAAAGCCAACCAGAGACACCCCCGGGCCGGCTCCAGCCACTTCACCACCAGCCCCCTCCCAAAAAATGTATTATTTATGGGCTCCCCATCATTGTAACCAGATCTGCTCCCTGACTGATGCAACACATGACCCCCAGGCGTGAATGCAGCAACATTTCTTGTGCTGGGACAAATCTACGGTGTCAGATTAATGCCCAAAGGTGACCACACAGGCCGTGACTAAGGCACCAGCACCAGGAATCCAGATCCAGGCTCTGTCCCATCAAGCCATGGCTCAGGTCACCCTCCTTGAGGGACTACACCAAGATCAGCGAAGAGGTCGGAGATAAACCCCTCATTTTTGTTCCCACTGCAGGACCCAGTGCCATTTTCAACCTCAAGCCACGTAACAAGGGTCCTGTCTTACTGAGTAATCCCAAGACAGCCACACCAGTACAATGAGAGTATGAACATCCAAAAATAGGTATACTGCTCCCAGATTTCCAGAATAAATTATTGACTCTCCCATAACTGATAGCTCACAGGCCAACAACACGCTTCGAGGCAGTGCTGAGGCAGCAAGAACTCCTTCCTGTGAACCCCTGCACTGGGGTATCAGGTTTAAAGAGCTAAAATGCTCTTGCTTCACATCAAGCTTCATGTTCAAAAACATCAACAGACCGCATGAGGAGAGGAGAGGAGTCTGCAGCCCTACAGGGAAACTCCATTCCAACTCACAGCTTTTTTTTATCCCAAGTCTCTTATGTCTCAAGACAAGAACTGTTCAGAGCTGCCCTTCTCATTTGATCCGCTCCTCCATAGTGCCTGAACCTCTCCAAAAGGCAGGAGCGGGACTTTCCTGGGTTTTCAGCTGACCCTCTGCATTCACAGCTGCACCGTGGCACACAGAGCTCGTGGCACGAGTGCTCTGGAAGAGCAGCCCTTGACTGTCACCTACAGAAGCTGTCATTCACCTCATGGCACACATCCAGAGCTCTGCCAGGGTGGTTATGGTGGGCACCTGTGCTCAGCTGCCTGACCCGAAAGCAAGAAAACCCTCACGAGGTTTGATTTTCCACCCAACAGTTGGTAAGATGCCCCAGACAGCAGCCACCTCCAGAACTGCCTGCCTCTCTCCTGCCATTCCAGGGAGCTGCCGTTCAGCCTGAGCCCAACCACATCCCTCTGGATACCAAGAGGACGCCCAGAAGAAAGCTGAAGCTGCAGGAAAGCTCCTCTCCTGGGCACAGAGTGGGATAAAAGCTGGCAGGATGAGGCAGTAGGGCTGCGAGGCACCAGCCCTTCTCCTGCACGCCCACCTTACCCAAGCATCCTCGGCTATTTTGAGGTTCCTGCTCTGCTGGGGAGGGAGGGACCGCTGGCACAGCAGCAAGTTCCAGGGCTTGACGCAGCTTTACGGAGGCTCTGGGGGGAGGCAGCCAGCACAGGCAGCCACCAGCACGCTTCTGCACTCACAGTGAAGTGCTAGGCAGGAACCCAGGGGGGAGGAGGAGAAAAAAACAGGATTTTCCTATCAGGAGCCAACACAATGCAGTGCCTAAACATGTTTTTTTAAAAAGCAACTTGGACTAGAAGATTTCTCGCTAGAAAAAATGGGTCAGGGAAAAACAGCAAAGATGCTCAAAGCTGAGACAGGAATGATAACCCCAAGTCCTCTCGCCCAGCAGCAGCAGGGTGCTGCAGGGGGGCTTCTCCTCTGGGAGCAGGTGCTGATCCGTGTCTTAGGGCAGCCCCCACCAGCCCAAACACCCTGAGCCATGCCCCGGGGTCTGTGCTGGCGCTGTACGGGCTGCGGCTTTCACAGCACACGCTGAGAAAGGGCCTGGGGAGACAGGAGAGATCTCAATGTTCCAGGCATAAATCAAGGGAAGGAGCTACCCCCATCGGGCCCGTGCCAAACCCTGGCCAGGACTCTATTTTCCAGCCCAGTCAGAGCAGGGCCACTTGCCTTAACGACCAGTGAAACAAAATGAAATCAGAAATAGTCAACAACGTGAGCTGAAAAGCACCGTTTGACAGATCGTTCCTCTTACTGGAAGCTGAACACCCCAACACTTCTGCCTGAAGGCAGGTGCACACAGCTCACCAGGACTGCACGGGGAAAGAGCAGCCCAACAACGGAGCTCCCACTTCACCAGGTGTGCACCCTCCTCCCTGCCAGGTGGCAACGTTCACTCCAACGGCACCACAGGCCTCACACTGCTCCAGAGACACCAAACCAGCCCAGCCAGAGAGCCCCGCACCGACAGCACCCTCACACTGCTGCCCAACAGGCACTCCCGTGGCTTTCCTGACACCCAATTAGTTAATTAAAGGCAGGTACATGAGTCTCTCCCCAGTAACTCAAAGGAAAAACCCCAGTAACGGCTACTCTGAGGCTCTGATGTACCTAAAAGCGTTTTCCTGACACGCTGGAAGAGCCCACGGAGATTATGCCCTCTCATCAAACTGCTCTTACCCAGCATCAAGAGGAACTTAAGACATGGGCTGACACAGGCTTTGCTATAAATATGGATTTACCTTTTGCCAACATTGGCAAATATATGGAATAAGTATTGCTCAGCATGAATGGCAGGGCCTTCTCTTTCCTGCATGTTTAGAAATGCAATTTAGAAATAAACCGGATTCCAAGATACAGTCTGCCACCTGATTTCACACTGCTTGCTTTCAGCTTCAGATTAAACAAAAGTACACCCCATCAGCAGGAATCGATCGGAAAACACAAAGAAATCAACAAGGAAGGGACAGCAGAGAAGACACCGAGGCTCTGAAGTTACATTTCAACACCAGCAATTTGCTTTCTGAGCATAATTCCCAGGTTCACAAGCTCCAGGTGGGTTTGTGCCCACTGTTCTGCTACGCTCCTGGATTGAGTATCCCGGTTGGAGCTCCATAATCACCAGATTTGACCCAGGAGCTGGTGAGCCCAGTGGACCTTTGACTGGCTTCTGCCAGCTCCATACAGCCCTTCAGGCTGCCAGCACCAACAAGCCCCACCAGAAACAGGCACCCTGAAGGGCAGCACCCAGACCCGTCCCCTACCTGCGTACTGCAGGAGAAACAGCGCGAGGTGCTGGTCATAGTTCAGGATTTCAGCCAGTTCTGCCGCTCCCAGCTTGTCTGCTTGTTCAAAAGGTGGAGCCCAGGGTTGAGCTCAAACACTCAGCGTGGCTCCACACAAGCCCCAGAGCTCCAGCTCCCAACAGGAAAGTTGGGTCCTGCTGAGGGTGAAACTCCCAGCCCCGGCGTGGAGAGCACAGGTTGGGGCTGGCGCTGGCAAGCAGCAGCTGCACGTGTGCCCATCAGTCTCCGGTGCCCGACGCCGACAGGCAGACTGGGGGTGTGGGGGGTGGAGGTGGACGAGCAGGTGGGGAAGTGATTAGCAGCAAGAACATCTGAATTTGCAAGGGATCTCATACAGCAGTGCTTGAAGTGCTGGCACGCAGCTAAAGAAACCCCGCTCGCATGCCTGAGATCTGCTGCCTTTGCACCCACAGATGAGGTGCTGGCAGTGCTCACTGCTCACCCTCCCTCATCCTGGGAGCTCGTACCCAAAAGGAATATTAACTTTAGACAATCTCATTATTTTAGCAAGGCACTGGTTAAAAAACAAAACAAACAAACCCCAAACAAACAAACAAAAAACCCACAGCAAAACAGAGAGAGAGACACACAAAGAGTCCCTTTCTTCTTTGACCCTGAAAACAGAGCGCACACTAACACCAAAGGGCTGACTGCAGTTGTCCTGGTGTGGGGTAAAATGTACTTATGTATATATGTATGTGTGTGTATATATATATATTTTGGTATAAATATTGATAGATAAGTTATAGTAATCTGAGCACAATGCAAATGGTATGGAATAAGGGGTGGAACACTGTGTTTTCAAGCAAATGGTGTATTTCTACAAATCTACCTCCCCAGCAGCCAAAGCAGAGACTCGAGCAAGCCCTGTACAAGCTGTGCCGTTTGCTCACCATTATCACCCAAACCCAAGGGCAGGAATTCTTTCCCAGTGTGTGTATGCACACACGCCTGCGTGCCGGCACTGACCCAGACACCCAGCTCTCCTTGCCACCCCAGGAGCAGCCCTCAGGAGCTCCCCAGCCATCACACAGACTTCTAAACATTCCAGAAAGCTTTTAGGATGCTCACACAGCTCTGTCAGACCACCTTCCAGAAATCACAACATCCAGAAATCACTCTGCGCTAACAGGGATTTGCAGGGGATGAGCAGCTCCCCCCCCATCGCCCGGGGGCAGAGCAGGCGGCTCCAGGGGGACACACCTGACCCCAGGCAGGTCGGTCACATCCCTTCCATCCCACCATCCCACTCACAGCACGACAAGGAGCAACTCCTGCCGCCCCAGAACAAATGCTCAAACACTCACATTTTCAGAAATCTGTTTTTGAAAGGTCAGAGGCAGAAAGCTGTGAGGCAAAGGGACGCGGGACCAACTGCACAGACCTGCTGGGGGTAAAAAGGGAAGGAGAAGAAAAGAGGGAAGTCCCAAAGGAGATCCCAGCAGAGTCAGCAATTGGGATCATCGGAAAATCCCTGTGCAAAGACCTGAACTGAGGTGCAGGTGCTGTTCCCTGGACAAGAGCCCTGCAGAGGGGCAGTGCCAGGGTCTGAGCAGCTCTGTCAGGGCAGCGGGACAGTGGCGCCGTGGGACGGATACGCTGGCTCTGGAAAAATGTCAGCAGAAAATCTGGGGATTAGGGGAGAAATCTCACACCATCTTTGGAAGGTGCACAGAATGCCTCTCCAGCAACACCTTATCTTCAAAATTACTCTGAGATTGAACTTCACCCCTTCCAGGAGCTCAAGTCACCCATACCAAAAACATGACCTTAAACCAGGAAACCCGACCTTTCGGCGAGAGCTTTCAACAGCTTCACACAGGGGGCATTTTAATTAGATGTTACAAAATCCCTCAAACAAAACACTAGGAAACAGAAAACCCAGCCAGCCAGCTTCCAGAGTGGGAAGGAGATGAAAGGCTGGAGTAGGAAGGAATGCAAGTTCGCTGGGCAGACTCCTGCCTCGGGCTGCATTTCACCCACGGCCCCACAGCTCTGCCACCACCCTCTGCGGGCTGGAAAACGCAGGGTCTCATTATTGAGGCTGCAAAAGGAAAGCACGGGGGAGCTACAGAGTGTGTGGACTGATGAGTAACCCGCCCAAGGACCAACACCTCCGCGTGACAGACACATGGCACCAAGGAACAAAAGCACTTCTCTGCAGATCAGTCGCTGCCAACAGCTGGCCCTCGCACACACGACCGAAATACGAACACAATAATTAAGGCATTAACAAACAGATAAATACAAAGCTCAAGTATAACGCTTCAGGAGCCAAACACAGGCGTGCATGCACATGGGGATGAATCACAGTGGAAGGGTCTTTATAGAGGGGACTGTGGGCGAGGTACAGCCCACCAGCAGCTGTGGGTACCGGCAGGAGCACGCCCGGAGGCAACACCGGCAGCAGGGACCGGCACGGCTCAGCCTGCACAGCGACCAGAGACACAGCCCCTCACACCCAGAGGGAGAAGCTGCTGCCCTCCTCATCCCCACCCTCCCAGCACCCACCAGGCGCTGCCCGCACAACAACCAGTTCAATAATCCCTCTAACTGGGACTCATTCCTCCCTCTCCCTTGTGCCGCCCTGGGACACTTCACCTGCCCCCGCACCCCAAAGGCCGCCCGGGGACCCTCCACCCAGAATGAACCTTTCACAGCAGCTTCCCCACCGCCGCCACCAGCCGGTCCCCGGGGGCTCCAGGACCCCAGCGACGGTGTCGGTGGACGTCGCTACTCAAGACAACTCGTTGNGGCGGCCCCCGCGGCCGGCGGGGAGGGTCCTCCAGCGGCCATGTCAACCCCCGGCCCTCAGCGCCGCTTGGCGCCGGTCGTGTCAGCAGATCTCTGCAAAGCGGTTGGCGGCTGGTGCTGAAAGGCTTCATGTGTGTTCTCACGGATAAGGAGGGTTGTGTCCTTGAATCGCTCAAGCGTGGGTTAATGAAAGGGCTCCTAATGAGGGGGTGGTTGTTGAGGAGGAGGCATGGGGGCCTGGGAGATGGTTCCAAGCTGTGGGTGTGAAGTTGGGCCAGCTGGGCAGGAAGGTGGGAGTTCTGGGTGTCCTCACCGAGCTGCCTTC
>VXBW01001778.1:709284-723218 GCA_013400375.1 Thinocorus orbignyianus
GGGATCGGCGGGTGGAACGGGGCGGCGGGGACGCGTTTGGGGCTCAGCCCCTGGGAAAGAGGGGGAACTGGTCTGTTTTGTGAAGGCGTGAGCCGGGAGGGGGTCACTGGGGTAATTAGCGGGGCAACTGGGGTAATTAGCGGGCTGCGGCCCTGCGGGTGCTCCCGGTGTCGGTGCGGGGCTGTCACCGGTACCGGCGTTTCGGCAGAGGGCCCGAGGGGTTCGGTGCCGGAGGAGGAGGAAGGTGTTTGTGCATCAGGAGGAGGCAGGAGTATGTTCCGCAGAGGAGCTCTGGCCGCAAACAGCGCTCGGGGCCATCATCACCGCCTCATTTAGAGCCCTAATTGGGGCAGCCTGTAATTAAACCGGGGTGGTTATAAAAACCCATCCCGTTGTGTGGCTGCTCAGCCCCGTGCCGGCGCATGCTTCCACCTGGATGGACACGTCTGGAGGCTCCCTGTCACTGGGGATGGCCCTTCTGTTCCAGTTTTACATGGGAAGAGGGGAGGTTGAGATGGGATCTGGGGAAGAACTTCTTTGGTGCGAGGGTGGTGAGAGCCTGGCCCAGGGTGCCCAGAGAAGCTGTGGCTGCCCCATCCGTGGAGGGGTTCAAGGCCAGGCTGGATGGGGCTTGGAGCAACCTGGGCTGGTGGGAGGTGTCCCTGCCCAGGGCAGGGGGTTGGAACTGGGTGATCTTTAAGGTCCCTTCCAACTCTGACCATTCTATGATTCTGTCAGGAGCCTCTTCCCGCTCCCAGTTTCCCCGGGCAGCGCTGGCCAAGGTCCCCTGTGCTGGTGTGGCTGTCCCCAATGAGGTGACACTCATGTGGGGGAAGCAAAGGGCTGGGATCAGGGTGTGGGAGCAGCAGAGGCACTGTACGTGCCCGTCTCCTGTGGCTCCCAGCTTCCAGAGGTAGCTGGAGGCTCCTGCAGCCGGAGTTGGGCTTCCCAGCAGATGTTCCTGCTGTGAATTTGCTCGGTCCTGCTTTGATCTCACAGATGGTTTTGGTCTCCACGGCTGCCCGGGGCCGCCTGTTGTGGGGTGTGATGGGCTGCAGTGCCTCAGATGTGGTTCCAGGTGTTTCCA
The DNA here is from genome assembly GCA_013400375.1 of Thinocorus orbignyianus. Taxonomy (NCBI): domain Eukaryota; kingdom Metazoa; phylum Chordata; class Aves; order Ciconiiformes; family Thinocoridae; genus Thinocorus; species Thinocorus orbignyianus. The sequence goes on from VXBW01001778.1 coordinate 710,372, forward strand.
ACGAGCAGCTCCTCGACTTGATCTCCAAATTTCCAGACACACCTTTTATTGACAGTCTTTTTGTGTTTGTTTTATTCTTTCTTTTTTATTTTTTTCTCTCTAACACCTTGTGTTCCTCAGGCAGCCTGTTCCAGCGCGGGAATGTTCCCCTCTCAGTGCCCAGCAGCCGAGGGGCCGGTGCTGGTGTGCCCGGGGGCAGGGGCGATAGCTCTGTCCTTGTCCTTGTGGTGGGCTTGTCCGCCTTGGGAGCGGGTGTCTGTGTAAGTAGAGGGGCAGCTCGGGGGCAGCAGCCCTGGCATCTCGCCCTCCTTCACCTGACTCTGCTGGGCCTTTGCCTCTGGAGCCGCTTCCTCCTTCGGAAAACCTCAAGGGGAGCTCACTCACCTGCCTGGAAACTCACTTCTCTTCGTTTATTGTTTTGTTTCCTGTAATTTCAGTTACCTTTTGTGGATTTTTCACTATGAAAAGCCTCTTAGATGTTTTTTTGCATACAAAGACCAACCACAGCTCTGTGTGTGTGGCAGCAGTGCACAGCTCGGGGGAGCTGAGGGCACACACTTTCAATACCCAAGCAAACCCTTCTTTGCCAAACCTCAGCCCAGAACAGTGCTCACAGTTCTGTGTAAGGGCAGGAGAGCAGCCCAAAAGTGCTGAGCACACCTTTGTGTCCTGCTCAGAAGACTCAAAAGGATAAAGCTTTCCAGCCCCGCTTGGAGATTGGGGAGGTTCCCAGGCAGCTGCAGAGCCGCGGCATTACCTGGCGTGGATGGTTTGCCTCACACAGATCTTTGTTCCAGAATCCTTTCTCATGGAGGATTGTATTCATTAAAGCTCCAAGTCCTGATTTCCTCCCAGTGAAACTGCACACGCAGAAGGTCCCTGGGAAATAAATAAACTAGTAAATCAAAAGCAGTGCATCCCCTTCCCTTTAAATACTCTCTCCCGTGCCCCGCTGTCTGACAGAAGGTAACTGAAATTACTCCCCACGTTCTGCTTTTCCTGAGGCCTGTTTGATCGAGCCCTTCCTAACTCCCTGCTCTCTCCCTCTCTCCTCTCTCCGTGCCTGTCCTGTCGTCACCTTCAGCCCACGAGTGTCCTCATCTCAGATGCCCTTCTAGATCACTGACGTCCTCGGGTGTTCCTGGCAAAGCTGGCAGCAACCTATTGCTGTACTTAATTGTAGGAGGAACAGTCACTGGGACTGGAGTTTATGTAAGACTTAAATAAACCTGGGTTAATTGGGTGAGGGGCGGGGGGAGGGCCCTGTTCTGTCATCCCAAATTAGCCACTTGCTTTCCCTGAATCATCTTTGTGTCCCCCTGGCCTCAGGTATTTAAGTTTGAGGGGTGCTGTCAAATAATGTCAGTTCACACTTCTGATGTTCTCAAGCAGGGTAGCTCTTTGGGGGGAAGGTTAGAATTGACTTTTCCACATGAAATGAATCTGAATCTAAACCCAAACCCAGCCAGAGAGGCACGAATGAATGAAGGCATCTGTTGTGAGCTCGGTGGCACTGGCAGACAGAAGAGGAAACAATCGACTAAATATGAGCATTGCAGAGAAAGGGAAACTTGTCTGACTGTGATCTCTGCAGGGAAGAGCAGGGACGCATCCCTGTGACCTGGCAGCACACCCAGCCCTGGTTCTGCCAGCCAGGCCCCGGCACTGCCCCTCGGGGAGGTGTCTCCCCCACCCCTGCTCTGGTGGTTTGTGTGTGCACAGCCGTCAGTTCCTGCCCTCAGGGCTCAGCTGTAGTTTGCTGTGTGCTGTGCTGCCCTTCACTGGCTCAGCAGGCAGGGCTCTGCCCGCAGCAGCAGAGGGGTTTGTTAACCTTGACTTGTACATGCTCAAGCAAAAGGCTTAAAAATGTCTTCATTCCTTCCAACGCTGAGCTGTTCCGTTCTCTGCGGGTTCTGAGGCAGTGTCAGCTCCCCGGGTGTGCCCTTGTCTGCCTGGCACTAAATCCCTCTGTTCCTGGTGGAGACTGTTTGCTGTGTCACAGACCCCATCACTGTGGGACAGGGGATGCAAAATGAGGAGGAAAAGGAATTCCAGTTCCCCAAAGGAATGGCCCGTTGTTCCGGCACAGCCTGGATGTCACAGGCGGTGTGAGCCAACAGCCACTGCTCTGGCTCCAGCCAGCATTCTCTGCCCTGCCTTCACCTTTCCCAGGCCTTTATTTCTTGCTGGAAATGTTCCAGTTCTAATATTCTTTCACAATTCCAAATCCAATGATTGCAGAGACACTCGTGCTCCGGGCTGTCCTCAGAGGTGGCTTTTCCCTTTAATAACTTAAGGTGGTGCAGGTGTGGTACAGGCTATTAGCAGACGAGGTGTTGCCTTCAAAAACTGATTTGCTTCCCTCATTTATAACGAGGAGAAGTTCCGTGCTGCGCCCGGCTCCCAGCATTCCCGCTGGCTGTTGCTCCCCTGTGTCACTGGTGTTTCTCAGGTTAAGGTGACGCCTTACATGGTGTCCTCTCCTTGTCCGTGCCCCTGACCGTGCCCCAGCGCAGGCAGAGGCTGTTTGTGCTGTGTCCGAGTGTCAGAGGGATGTATCCAGAGGGAGAACCCTCAGACACGGGACTCTCTCCCTGCTGAAGGCCGTTGCCTGCAGCAGCCACGCTCCCGAGTGGGGAGAGCGCTGGTGACACTGGGGATGTTATTGCTCTCGGGGTGACACCTGCCCTAAACCCCCCCGGAGCTGTTTGCTGCTTCTCTCCAGCTGCTCTGGGCTTTGGAAGCTGGGAAGCTTTTTTTTGCCCTGAATTTATCTTCCCTTCCTGCAGCCCTGCTCACAAATAGCCTCTGGGGGTTCGTTTGCATCTCCTTCCTTGGAGCTGGTTCCTCGGGAGCTGGGGCTGCAGCCCAGGGGCCACACACCTGCAGGAGGGCTGATCCCCTGCCGGTGGCAGGCAGGCAGGCAGGCAGGCACTGAGAGCCAGTACCCCCCCCGCAGAGCAGGGGGTTTCTGAGCACACTCCTCCAGCAGCCCAGGACACGCACCTTTGTGGGCACTTTTTCCAGGGAGGTGTGTTTTGACCCACGTGCAGTAACTGAGGGCAGACAGGTTTCCTGAGCCAGCGGGACAGACAGGAGGCTGTCGGGGCAGAGCATGCACCAGGTCAATGTCCTCTCCTCCATCTCCAGGTGTACAGATCACTGAGGGACAACAAGGAGCGATTCACCAGCCGGGTCTCCACGATAACGACGCGATCCCAGGGAGGCGAGCCGGCTCCCGGTGGGTACTGGGTTTGGGTTTGGGCCTGGTTCTCATACCCCAGAGCTCTAAAGGAGATGGGGCAGAGCCCTCCTGAAGGCGCAGATGGGCAGGAGCTGCCCCTTGGTGGCATCGTCACCCCGGGGTGCCCTCTGCTCTCCATGTGTTCCTGTGTCTTCCCAGCACAGCAGCTGGCGGGAGCTTCCCGAGCCCCGGCACAGGGCTCTGTTTTACAGATAACTGAGGCTGAAGCAGGTCACTTCTGGGGGCTCCTTCCTGCTGTTTATGCCTCCTGTGGTACGAGGAGAGTTAGCCCTGCTTTGGGCTTCTGCCCTTCCCCTGCCTGGCAGAGGCCCTGTGGCTCCAAAGGAGGGTGTGATCTGCCAGCACCCTGCCCCGTGCAAGCGGAGGGAGGACTGGGGACAAGCAGGGAGGCTCTTTGCAGGCTGCATGTGGACCACAGGGTGCTCCTCAGAGGTCCCTCCTAATGCCCAGGATCTCAAACTGCTGTGTCTGAACTGCTGAGCCAGAGGAGGATTGCTTTTAGCTGGCAGGAGATGGGGTGTGTTGTGTCACTGCACGGGGAAACCAAGAGAGTGTCCTGCAGAGGGGACAGAAAACGGGTTGCTTTGCTTTGAGGGAGGGGATAACGCTGTTTGTCAGGACAGAGAGAACAGCCTGGACGCTGGGGTCCTGGTCAGGCTGTTTCTGGAGAGTCGGTGCCTTTTCCCGTGGCCTCCTGGAGCCAGGCTGGCCCCCGGGGTCCCCTGCACGTTGCTGAGTGCCCGGTGTCCTCTCTTCCAGGTGCAGATGCTGCTTCTCGGGGCACAGGAGGTGAGTCCTGCTGGTAATATTTAACTGGCTGCTCTATTCCTACTTAAGGCTTAACCACGTGTTGCTTGGAAACAGGACCTGCATGTGGGCAGAAACGCGTTCTGGGGGAACTCAGAAGTCTCCTCTCAGAGTACAGTTACAGAAAAGTGGAATTTGGCACTTCAGGGAACTTTACTTTCCTATAAAGCGTTCCCTGAAAGGCCGGTGTGGAGTTTTGGTCTTGCTCACAAGTTGATTTGTGTTCTCAGAGAGGACACGCAGCTGGGTCAAACGCTGCAGCCCATATTTTCCAAATAATCTGTCCCACTGGCACTCGGGCTGTGTCTCTTGGTTTTGCCTGGCCTTTGGGCTGTGTCCCTCTTGCTGTCCTGGCAAACCCCCGCTCACTGAGACCCCAGTGTCGGGTCTCTGGGGCCTTTTTGGCCCGAGCAGAGGCCAAGCGTGGTTTTGCTGTCCTGAATGTGCTGTACAGGGGGTGTCCCGGCCTGCACAGCTTCTGGAACTGCATTGAGTGCTGGAAAGGAACTCCGGGGGTCTCTGGTTTTGCATGCACTTCACCCAGTGATACTGTCCCAAAGCTCTGCCTTTGCCATCCAGCCCCGCTCTGCAGATCCAGCTCGGGGGAAAGGGCAGGCACTGGGAGGGTCATTTCCCAAAGGAAGCCTGTGTGTGACAGGTGCTTGGTGCCACACTCTGTTCCTGGGGCTGGAATTGCCCTGAGCTGTCCCGTCTGTCACCTGCAGCTCCAGGGGCTCGCCCTGAGGTCCCGTCCCACGTTCCTTTCCTGCTGATCGGTGGAGGAACCGCTGCTTTCGCTGCTGCCAGATCCATTCGGGCTCGTGACCCCGGTGCCCGGGTAAGAGACTAGAGCAGAGCTGGGGGTGCTGAGCACTGGGCTGGCATCTGAGCCTCTGCCCTGCGATTTACTGATGTGTCTAATGACCAATTAAAGGTGCTGATTGTGTCCGAAGACCCTGCCCTGCCCTACATGCGTCCGCCTCTCTCCAAAGAGCTCTGGTTTTCCGATGATCCCCACGTGACGGAGACTCTGCGGTTCAAGCAGTGGAACGGCAAGGAGAGGAGGTAGGGGCAGCAGGGCTGAGGGAGAGCTTGGTGAGAAGCTGACCGTGGTCAGACTGTTGTGAGGGGCACTGCAGAGCTCTGAAGGGGCTGGGTGCTGCACGGACAGACCGCTGGGGACATCTGTGTGTGAAGAAGGGAATGTGGAGTCTGGGCAGTGTTAGCCCCGTCCTTCATTCCTCGTGGATCTCACAGTGATTCCCTTAGAGATCCACCAGTGCTGGCGGGAATCCTGTGGAACACGTTAATAGTAAAGTGGGGGGTTTGAGCAGAGCTCCAGGGACCCTGGGTCACACGATTCTTGTGGCTTTCGTGATAAAACCTTACTGTTCTAACTGCAGTGTGGAGACCCTCATTCTTAGAAGCAGATCAGTAGGAATTCTGGAGCTTGTTACGGGTGCAGAGAGTGCTCTTTGTGTCGCTGGTACCTGCTGAACAGCTGATATTGCAGAGCAAGCAGAACCCGTTTGGTAACGGAGCTTTTTTCAGTATATATTTCCAGCCACCATCATTCTACGTGCCTGTCCGAGACCTGCCTTTCGTAGAAAACGGGGGAGTAGCCGTGCTGTGCGGCAAGAAGGTGGGTGCAGCCCTCACTCGCTCTTCTCCTGGCATCATGCTGCTCTTCCCGAGCAGAGCCCATGCTGGAACCCGGAGCCAAATGGCTGTGGGTGGTGGGATGGGGGGCTGGCCGAGGAGGGGAAGGTGTGAGAGTCTGGGAAGTGTCTGTGGTGGAGCAGGCACTGTGCTCATTGGAAGGACAGCGTGAGGGAGGTTTGGTAGTGGGAGAAGCTACAAGGAAGAGCGGTGAGCTGAGGGGAGAGTAGTAAGTCTAGGGTTTGGGGGTGGGACGAGAATGTGTAGAGTTTGGAGTCTGACAAAAGGGGAACTGGGCTGTGTCTGGCTCAGGGGGTGAGGTGGGAGAGGAGTAATCTGAGCAAAAGCATTGTCCAGAAGCAGCAGGAAGGTGAGAAAGTTTGTGTGAGGCTTCTAATAGGTTTCCTTCCTCAGTTTTTATTTTTATATGTTTTTAAAATAAGATTTCAGTGATCCCTCTTGGTGCTGAGCTACGCTTGGTGTCTGAGTCCTGTCCTTAGGCTCAGATCCTGGAAGATCAGCCTGATCGGTGGTGGCTGCAGAAGATGTTGTCCTCAATTCCTCCTTCCAGCACTCTCCTTTCAGCCCCCCCCAACTTAAAGACAGGAAAATGTGACTTCCCAGTTTGCTCCCCTGATCAATAGATGAACTCCAGCGGTCTGCAGGGCGTGGAGGCTGGAGCTCTGCAGCTTGCTTAATTTTGCAGGTGGTGCATATGGATGTGAGAGGCAACACAGTGAAGCTCAGTGATGGGACCCAGATATCCTACGACAAGTGTCTCATCGCCACTGGTACGTCGTTGGGTTTTTTCTCTTTGTTTCAGTGGTGTTTATGTGACAGGGAAGCCTTTGCCATGTGTGTCACACGAAGGACAGTCACAGGCAGCCGTGCCGTTGGGGTTTTCACCTCCCTCACGTCACCCGGCTTCTCCGGAACACTCAAAGTTTTGCCCTGTGTGAATGGGAAGTGGAGGAGGAAAAGGTGATTCCCTGGTAGCTCCTGCACAGACCAGCTGCTTCTGACCCTGCCTGTAGCAGCAGGAAGCAAAACCAGCAGCTCTTACTTGGGCAGAGCCCGGCTCCAGCACCCGTCCCTGGCACTTCTGCAGCTCCCATGGTTCGGGGGGCCCTGGCTGTCTCCGATCTGCGGAGCAAGGTTCAGGGATTTAGATCTTTCTCCCCTGGGTGGCTGTTGGGTCACCTGCTGCTCACACAGAAGGTCTTTCATGTTAAAAACCCAGAGAGCAGCAGGGAACAGAGCGTCCTGTATCATTTTGGGAAGCAGACTCCAGATGAAAGGCAGCTCTGTGCTGTCTGGACAGGCAGCGACACAGCGGGTGTCATTCCTCTTCCTCTCCCTGCCCTGTCCTCAGGTGGTTCTCCCAGGAACTTACCAGCCATTGAGAGAGCAGGAAAGGACGTGCAGCAAAGGCTGACGCTGTTCCGAAAGGTAATCTGGGGCTGGGGGAGGCTGGGCACAACCAGAGCCCCTGCCGCTGCTCTCAGCTTGTTAACTCCTGCTCTGGGTCCGGGATGGCCTTTCCTTGGCAGCTGGTGCCCTCAGCGCGGAGCCAGGAGCCCGTTGGCTGTTTATTCCTTTCCTGCATGTGCTGTGGGATTGGAGAGAAGTATCTTCTGTTTGAAATGGGAATAAATACTCTTTCAGATTGAGGACTTCAAAAATCTGGAGAAGATCTCAAGAGAAGTCAAGTCCATCACGATTATCGGTGGTGGTTTCCTCGGGAGCGAGCTGGCCTGTGCCCTGGGGAGGAGAGGTGAGTGTGCTCCCCTGGCAGGGGGATAGCCCTGCAGGATGCAAAGTTATCCCACCCTGGAAACGGTTGTGTTTGCTCTCTCAGTGCTAAAAGCCACCCTAAAACTAATGTGCCAAAGAGGTTGTGAACAGCTGGATTCCTACTGGCAAGCATGTGGAGATTTTTGAGTAGTGTCTTTATAATTTTTCTAATTAGGGCAGTGTGATTTTCTTCATAAGGGGAGTTTTAAGTAAAGTGCTTAGTATTTGGGGGAACAGCCTGCTGTTGGTTATCCCGAAGTGTGCAGGTGTGTGTGAAACGGTGACCAGTCCCTTTGTGACTCCTGTGGAGAACCCAGGGGCCAGAACTGCCAGTTTTGGAAACTTCTGTCCATCTCCTCGTGTAAAGCAGAGTGTGTGGTGTCCTGGGGCCTGTGCCGGTGTCCTGGGGCCTGTGCCGGTGTCCTGGGGCCTGTGCCAGTTCCTGGGGCCTGTGCCGCTGCCCTGGGGCCTGTGCCGGTTCCTGGGGCCTGTGCCGCTGCCCTGGGGCCTGTGCTGCTGCCCCCTGTCCCGGGGCTGTAAGGAGCCCGCTCTCTGCTTTCCTTCCAGCACGAACCAGGGGCCTGGAGGTGATCCAGCTCTTCCCAGAGAACGGCAACATGGGCAAGGTCTTGCCTGAGTACCTGAGCAACTGGACCACAGAGAAAGTCAGAAAAGGTGAAGCTGGCGTGCGGCAGCGATGGGGTGGCCTCTGCCCTGGCTCCTCGGCCGGCCCCCGCTGTGGCTGGGCTCCCTGCCCCCACACAGCCAGTTCCATCTCCTGTGTTCATTCCCAGAGGGTGTCAATGTCATGCCTAACGCCGTGGTCAAGTCCGTCTCTGTCTCTGGCAAACGGCTGCTGATCAAGCTGAAAGATGGCCGGAAGGTAAATTGAAAAGCAGGGAGATGTTTGCAGGAGCACGGGGAGGCTGGAGGTGGTGACGGTGAATTCCCAAACAGGTGGAGACGGATCACATCGTGGCTGCCGTGGGGCTGGAGCCCAACGTGGAACTGGCCAAGTCGGCTGGGCTGGAGGTGGACTCGGACTTCGGGGGGTTCCGGGTGAATGCGGAGCTGCAGGCACGCTCCAACATCTGGGTGGTGAGTACCCACGGGGGCCCTCTCTGTCTGTCACACCGATGCCGTGGGGACACACAGGGGCAGGGGCTGGGAGGGCTTCCAGGAGGTGAATGGAGCAGAAAACAGCAGGTGTGGAGGCTGATGGCAGCACTGACCGTGCCGGGAGCTGTGGGGTCCTGTTCCTGCCCCACGCACGCTGCGTTGCTGCGATAAGGGCTGCGGGAGTGTTGTGCTGTGCATGAGGAGTGGGGTACCCTGCAGACAGCCCGGGTTACTCTGGCCTAAGAGCCCCTTCGGTGGGAGTCGAGGCTTAGATTCCTCTGGGAAATTGTACCCGATGGTACAATGTTCTGGAGTCCTCAACAGNGGGAAGTTGTGGATGCCCCATCCCTGGAAGTGTTTAAGGCCAGGCTGGATGGGGCTTGGAGCAACCTGCTCTAGGGAGAGGAGTCCCTGCCCAGGGCAGGGGGGTTGGAACTTGATGATCTTGAAGGTCCCTTCCAACTCTGACCATTCTGTGATTCTCTGATGCTGTCTCATTTCTCCAAGGACGGGAGAGAAGTGCTGAGGGGCTGGGCCTCGTGTGGGGTGGTGCTGGGTTCCTCACAAACCTCCGTTACTGCCTCCCCCTCGTTCCCATCCCCGTGCCTGTGGGTTGTGCATCAGCTGGAGCTCTGGGTGTCTGTTCAGCCCTCACTGGGTGGTTCTCTTCAAGGCAGGGGACGCTGCTTGTTTCTATGACATCAAGCTGGGGAGGAGGCGCGTGGAGCACCACGACCACGCCGTGGTGAGCGGGAGACTCGCCGGGGAAAACATGACCGGAGCTGCGAAGCCCTACTGGCACCAGTCCATGTTCTGGTAACGCTGGCTCCTCTCCTTGGCCTTTCTGATCTGGCCCTGCTGCGGGACTGGGACAAGATACACCTTGGAAAGGCTCCTGTTTCCCGAGCACAGTCACGCTTCCCCAGCACACACCTCGTGCAGCTGCCTGTTCCCAGGGGCGCAGGTGAAAGGGTGGTGTTTTCCAGGGAAAATGGGCGGGGCTGCTGGATCTTTCTGAAGCCCTTTTGAAAACAAAGCACAAAACCTCCCAAACAAACAAAAAATACCATACACGCACCAAAACAAACCCCAAAGCCTGTAACTCAAGCTCAGAAATACAAAGTTAGCAAGAGCTTAAATATGGGGAAAGGAGTTTTGCTTTTCTTGGAGAAACCCCCTCAGAAAATAGTTGTTTCCAACTTACTCCTGTGTACCGGAACCTTTCAGCTTCTGTTCATTGAGCTGGTTTCTCCAGAAGGGTCTGGGGCAGGCGGCATTCCCCGCTGTGTCCCTGGCCCCACAGGATTTGTCTTTCTCCTGCTCATTCCTAGGAGCGACCTGGGCCCCAACGTGGGGTACGAAGCCATCGGCCTGGTTGACAGCAGTTTGCCAACGGTTGGAGTCTTTGCTAAAGCGACAGCAAAAGACACCCCGAAAAGTGCCACGGAGCAGTCAGGTAGGGCTGTCGCCGTGCCGGGGGGCTGTTTCATGGGGAGGGGGGGGAGTCTCTCTCCCTCTGCAGCGGCCACAGCATCAGCCTGACCTCAGTGCAGAGCACTTGCAGACATCCATCCGTTTGCTTCTCCAGCTCTAAAGGCTGGTTTTGACACTAAGATGTGACTAAAACAGAACATTCCTCCAGGAAGACACCGTGTGTAACCCATTTACCAAAACTAATCGGGATTTTTTTTCCAAGTGAAGGTTCACTTGCTCCACGGCAATGAAATGGTCGGGTTTTGCAGAACAGAGATGGTGGGGACCTAAAGAATGTTTAGTTTGTGCTGCCTGGAAGAAGGAGACAGCTCTGTCTGTGGCGGGTGGAGGGTGGGAGCTCCCGGGGTTGTGTCATGTTGGGGTCGCTTCCCTCTTGTGTTACTGAAACTCCTGCTGGAGGCAGCTCAGGGACAAACCCCTCAGTCTCCTGGAGCCCCCCACTCTTCAGGCTGCTCCTGCTGTCACGGGCAAGCACTGTCCCTTTGTGTGCCCCGGGTGGCAGCTCTCTCTGGGTTTGCCCTAGGGACGGGCATTCGGTCGGAGAGCGAAACAGAAGCAGAGGCCTCGGACGTTCGCGTTGCCCCGGGCTCGTCGCCGAAGCCCCAGGTCCCGAAGCCGGGGGAAGATTACGGCAAAGGCGTCATTTTCTACCTCAGGGATAAAGTTGTGGTAGGAATCGTGTTGTGGAACATCTTCAACAGGATGCCCATCGCTCGGAAGGTGGGTGCAGCCCTGGTTTGCTGGGGGGAGGGTGCCTTCCATGGGGGTTTTCTTGTGGAAGAATCAGTGCTCCGCTGTGAAAGGAGGATGACTCAGTGCGGGCGCTGTGGCTGGAGCAGAGCTGTGATCCCCCCTGTCTCGGGGCAATTCCAGGAGGGTCCTTGGGCTTTTCTCTCTGTTTGCCCAAAATTCTTACAGAAACAACCAGAATCAGGTTAATTCTTCAAGCCTCTCCTCTGCAGGGCTGGAATTTCAGGTCTGTGCGAGGTACAACCACACCTGGCTGAGCATGGGAGTGAAATGTCCTGGGTTTGTGCTGCTTTGTCCCATGTCCAGGTGTCTGTAGCAGCCCTGCACACCCCTCAGCCTGGGTGCACCACCTGGGGAGTTTCAGTAGCTCACACTCTGAGGGTGGTTCCACTGTCCCCAGGGGATTCGGTCCAAAGTGAACCGTGTTGATGCTGGAAGTTCCCCCTGGTACCTGATCTGAACCGTTCCTGATGCATCTTAAACCCGCTCCTTCTCCCTTCCCGTGAGGGAGCTCCTTCCCTTCCTTCCTCCAGTCGAGGAGCCAAGTTCCTGCGGGCTCCTGTGCGGAGGAGCTGGAGCCAGTGGCTCAGAGATCAGCTCGTCCCCGCGGAGCCCAGAGGAGTCACTGTCTGAGGATGGTCCTTGTCCCCAGACGAGGGGAAGGGGAATCCAGACCCCGGGGACAGGGAGGTTGGGCTTGGCTCCAGGAGAGGCTGCCTTTCAGCCCCGCTGTGACCGTGGCTGCAGCAGGTGCTGGTGCCACGGTGGGGACAATCCCAGGCTGTCCCCAGCTCCAGGGAGGGTCTGAGGGGGCTCTGGCAGCAGCGGCTGTTTGTGCCCTGGGCAGGTTTAACGCCTCCTTCTTCCCCCAGATCATCAAGGATGGGGAGGAGCACGAGGATCTCAACGAAGTCGCGAAGCTTTTCAACATCCACGAGGACTGAGCTGCCGGGGGGGCTGCAGCGGGGGGCAGGGGGGCGCTGGCCCTGCGCCCCTCCCCCACCCCTGTGCCTGTTCCCCTGGCCCGGAGCTCTCCCCTGGCACCAATAAACCAGATTGTTCTCACTGCAGGAGCCCTCCTGCCCCCGCGCCTCGCTGGGCTGGGAGGGGAGGGGAGGGCACTGCTGAATCCACTCGGCTTTTCCTCAGGGAAAAATACATTTTCCTAAATCCCCCCAGGGCTGGAACTCCACCCCCTCCCTGGGCAGCCCCCTCCTGTCTGCGAGGAAATGTCTCCCCGTTTCCACCCTAAACCCCCCCTGGGGCACCTCCAGGCCATTTCCTCCTGTCCCATCGCATGTTCCTTGGGTGAAGGACCTGACCCTCCGGCTCCACCCTCCTTCCAGGGAGCTGTGGGGAGCCGGGGGGGATCTCCCCTCAGCCCCCCAGGCCTGCCTGGGCACTGGCCCCCCCAGCTGCTGCTGTCCCCCAGGACTGAGCTCTGCAGAGGCCGCAGGCACCGGGGCTGGGGGGTGTTGGCCAAACCCAACAACAGTGCCCCCCAGTACCCTCTATGCCCTTGGGGGTGAAGCCAGAGGGGGACTGGCTGCCCCCCAGGCAGGGCACGACACGGCCATCTGCAGTGGCCTTTGGGCAGCACTGGGCTCAGCCCTGGCCCTTCCATCGCCAGCAGGAGCTCGGAGGAGCAGTGGGGTCTCTCCAAGAGCTGTTTGGGGGTGATGCTGTCCCTGGCTGAGCCCTTGTCCTTACCCCTTGGTGGCCACCACCTGAGGGACGTCCCGGAGCCCCCAGCCCCCGAGGAGGAGGAAGAAGAGGCAGGAGACGGGGGGGCCTGATGCAGGTTTTTTCTGTACATCAGTGTTTTTGACACCACAGCCTGTGGCTGCTTATAATAAAACAGAAATCAGAAAGAGCAACCAGAGTACACACCCAAAGGCAAAAATCCCTCGGCTTGAACAAGGTGCTGCCGGGTCCCCTGGGGCTGGGGGTGGGGTGGAG
>VXBW01001778.1:723906-735856 GCA_013400375.1 Thinocorus orbignyianus
CGCCGGGGAGCGAGTCAGCATGGATGGGATGGGATGGGATGGGGAAGGAGCTGGCAATGGAGCAGGGGCTGGCGCTCAGCTGGGGGCAGAAGCCGGCTCCGAAGCGAAGGGAAGGGGCTGCCCCCGGGCTCTCGGCCCAGGCGACCCCCACCCCAGGGCCCGGAGGGAGCCCTCATCCCCTGGCCCGGAGCTCACCATCACAGTGATACAGACTCAGCAAAAAAACACAAAAGGAAACATTACAAATTAAATACTAATTAAATAAATAATATGGAAGACGTAGGGAGGGGGAGGGACAAAAGAGAGGAGCAGTTCTGNGGGGGGGGACGGGCAGCGGCACCCACAGCCCCCCCCTTCAGCCGCTGTCCCCAGCCCCGGGGCCGGAGGGGGCCGACGGCCACAGCCCCCTGGTGGCCAAGGGACCCCGGGAAGTCCCCAGAGGCTGGGACCCCCTCTCCCCAGCTGGAGGAGAGCCCCAGGAGCGGAGGGCTGGCGGGCCAAAGACGGGGGTCCCGGCTGCTGGCGCGGAGCGGGGCTGCTTCCCCTTGGTCCTTATTATTGCCTCGTGATGGGGGAGCCACCCGGCCCCCGTCAGCTGCTCCAGGACTCGTACTCCACCGCCGAGCCCAGCAGCTGCAGCAGCTCGGGCTCGTAGTGCACCAGCTCCACTGTCTCTGGGGGGCCCTGGGTGGTCTCGGGACCCTCCGGCGCCTCCTCAGGCGCCAGCACCTGGCTGAGGGCGACCTGGCGCTGGAACTCGGCCTTGGGCAGCGTGGCGATCTCCAGGTGGGGGAAACGGGCCTGGAAGATGCGGGAGGAGAGCTTCAGCCGCTTCAGCACGTCTGAGAAGAGGAACCAGTTGCAGGGCCTGCGAGGAGAGGAGAGGAGGGGGTTAGGGGCACAGGGGTCCGCAGGTCAGTGCCCACCTCACCCCCTCCTGCATGTGACACAGCTGCCCGGGAGCTCCAGGCTCTGTCTCCAGGTGCTCCCCCTCCTCGGGGTCTGCAGGGACCACAGCACAGCACCTGGGCTGAGACACACCTGGCTTTGGTCACTGCTCACAGAGCTCTCCTTTTTAAAGCCTCAAAGCAAGAGGGACACGGTGTGGAAGTCACCTCCCACGGTGTCCCCCAGCATCCCCAGCCAGGGAACAGCCACGCCAGGGGCTCTGTTCCCCACCCAGCCACAGCCATTCCTCCTGGGTGCTGGACAGTCCCCTCCAAGGGGAGAAATTGGCAGGAAATTCACTAACCAGAGAAGCAGCACTTTTGCTGCCGCCTCTTCCAAGTCACTTTCCCCCCTGCAGCCCAAGCAAACACAATGGCCATGGTGTCACAAGAGGGGAAGAAGAGACTGCTCCAGTGCCAGGACCCAACCGAGCCTTCCCCACGACGGAGGGGAAACAGCCCACTGGGACCCACCAGGGCAAGCTGCTGCTCAGCACCCCTGGGGAAAACTGGGGTCAGGAGCAGCAACAGCAGGAAAAGAGAGGCATCGCCTCCTTTGGAAGAGCTTTGGGATCTACAGGACACGATGCCCCACTCTACAGCCCATCTCCTCAGCGTGCAGACAGCTCGGGCTCCCCACGTTTCTCAGGCAGGCATGGATTTTTCATGTTATCCCTCACGCGGAAGACAGGACACCCTGATGGCTTTGCTGTCCTCGTGAGGTCAGGGGCTCTGTTCTATCACCTCCCATCCCCTCTGGCATTAACGTCACCCAAACGTCCCCCAGTCTGGGAAGAGACTCACCCCCGAGAGACCGACACCTGGAGGTTGTAGCTGGGCAGCAGGGGCTTGTCTGAGAACTCAAACATGAAGTTGTCCGCTTCTTGCTCCTCCTCCTCCTGGTCTGAGCTGCCCGGGGGGTTGAGCAGGAGGTCGCACCCAATGCTGTCCTTCCCCTCTGCAAGAAGGAAAACGGCCGTTGGTGTTGGTCAGTCCCACAGCAGCCAGAGCTCCTGGTTCTCCAGCCACCACCAGGAAGGTTCCTGGAGGAACCTGCGCCGAGAGGAGGGAGGTGGACACAGGAGATGCTCGGATGCACAGACCCTATAAAGGAAACTGCTCTGCTCCTCGGCTCCTTCTCTCCCAGACCCCACTCTCGACAGCTCCTGGCACGTTATCTGGGGCTACGTGCCAGCAGCGGAGTCTAAATAAGGGCTGCCAGGCTGTGCCACCAAACCGTGCCCAGAGCCGCAGCCAAACACAACCAAACAGCAACAACCGACTCCGGAGAACCCGCCCCGCACAGCTCTGCCTTCAGGCTGGCCCTGGCTCAGCTCCAGTGGGATTTGCTTCCACAGGAGACGGAGAACAGCGCTCCTGATCCATAAACCATCCAAAACCAGTTAAATTTACCGTTCACCAACCCGAAAAGCACTTGTTGTAAAACAGCTGCCTGGATTTTATTGTTAAGAGGTAAGAACAGTCCTGCGCTTTGCACAGCGCTTTGTCCTGCTAAGATAACAGAGCAGAACCCTCCAGATTTCCAGAAAAGAGAGTTTAGATTCCACAGGGAGAAGTCAGACCAAACGTGCTGGTGAGCAAATAAACCAACCGCGCAGGAGTTCACCAGGCAGGAGAGGAAAGGCTGTGAAATAACCTCATGGTGGCCTGCTTGGGGCAGCTCCACGCACCGCACTGCGCCGTGAGCAACCGCAGCACCCGGAGAGAGCCTCGCTGCCACAGGAACAGCAGGAGATGAGGGGACACAGGCTCAAACGGGTCTCACAAAAAAAAATAAAATCATTTCTTAGTCCCACCAAGGAGAAAAAAAAAACCACTCCCTAAGCAACAGAAACCCAGGCTGCTTAAATCTTCAACACTCGTTGCAGAGTAGGACAAAAAGAAGCGAGGTGAGCGCTGGTCCGACACCGCTGCGGCCAAACCTGAGCTGCATCGCTGGAAAAGCCCACGGTTCCTGAGCAAACCAGGGAAAAAGAATGGAAGGCCTTTACCGCGGCAGCAGCGCGGCCCAGCGGCCCGCCTGAAAACCCTCCTCACTCCCTGTCCCTGAGCCCCGGCGAGGGCTGCGGCGAGGACAGGGACATCCTGTACCGGGCACAACAATGCTGCTCCCGGCAGAGCAGAGCCCGGAGCCGCCTGGAGCCGCGGCAGCGCCGAGGGGACGCTGATGACTTTACCACACCCCACCCCCAGAGCCCACACCCTGCCTGCCCTCCTCATCTCTGCGCCCCCAGGGATTTGCAGACCTGAAGGAAAACGTGGAGAGCGCTCCTGCCTCGCAGAGCAGAGGCAGACGGAGCCAGGGCCTGGGCTCTGTCCTCCAGCCAGAGCTCTGTGCCTGGGCGGGTGGGTGTGATGGGGAGGGGGACGCTGGGGAACCCCTCGGGTCACTGCTCTGTGCTGTGACCAAAGGGGCATCGAGGGGACTCACCCAGCACGGAGCTGCTGTAGAAGTCCCAGGCTGTGCGGGGATCCCCATCGCTGCGCCCCTGCAGATCGGAAAGGTAATCTGGGGGGGAAATGGAAAAGAGAGAGGGTTAATGCTCACCCACTGGTCAGAGCATGATCCTGGCACACACATCCATCAGTGCCAGGGGAGGTGCTTCACCTCGGGGCTTTTGCAGTGGGCAATGATGGCAAAAGCTGAACCATAACTGCAGGAGGGCACCCCCGCTCAGGAGAGGACACCGTGACCCCGGGTCTGGGAACATGGAAGGGAAGCTGAGAGGGGAAAACAACTGACGGCACCAAGTGGGTTGGGCAGAAGGGTTCTTAGTGTTGTCTTGAGCTCCAAATCACATCCCCAGCCCCTGCGTGTGGAGCTGAGCTGGGGCAGCAGGGGCAGCTGGCAGGCAAGGCTTGCTTCCAGCACTGGAGACGCTCTGCCCCGTGTCTCCCCGGGAAGCAGCACTGCTCCAGCTGTCCCTTCCCTGCTGCAGCACAGAAGCCACAAGACTCTTCTGGCTTCTCCACAGTGCACAGGGAAAGGGGGTGTCCTTCAGCCTCGGACACAGGGACCCAGAACGGGCAGGCAGGGAGCACTCGGGCAGAGCTGCTTTTGAGGAGAAGGCATCACTACTGGGCAGGAAAAATGTGTTCCTGTGGGTTGGGCAGCAGGACCAGGAACTGTGGAACTGCCTCCAGCCCTCACCCACTGCCCCACCTCCAGGGTGACCACAGCACTGCCGCTCCCTCCGACCCCAGTGACTGAGAAGTGACTTGTATCTTATTTGGAAAACGGTATATAATTCTATAATTAAGGACTGGGTGGTGAAAACACACACAGGCACGACAGGACAGAGCTAAAATTACTCTGTCACCTGCTGCTCAAGCACTTCTGAACCTTCTGACACCCGGATCTGGTCCCGTCTGCTGCCAGACGGGGAGGGCAGAAGCGCTGCCGCCCCCAGGCTTGGCACCTACCGCAGAGGAAGCGCTTCATCACCTCGCTGGTGGCAAGCTTCACAGCTGTCTGCCCAGAGTAAGTGGCCAGAGTGGGATCAGCACCGTAGGAGAGCAGAAGCCACATGGTTTCCAGGTTGTCGTTTGCTACGGCATCGTGGACAGGCCTGCAAGGACAGAAGCACTGTCAGGAGAAGCAGAGATTGGAAGAATTGGCAAAGCAGATGCTCTGGTTTGGGTTGAGACGAATCTGGTGATGACCAACAGCTCCTGCTGAGATACAGGGCCCTCTCCCTGCCCTGTGTGTCTGCCAGGTGTGGAGCAGGTTGAGGGAGGTCATTCTACCCCACTTGGAATACTGTGTCCAGCTTTGGAGTCCTCAACACCTGTTGGACCTGTTGGGAGGGGTCCAGTGGAGGGCCACTAAAATGCTCAGAGGGCTGGAGCCCCTCTGCGGTGAGGACAGGCTGAGAGAGCTGGGGGGTTCAGCCTGGAGAAGAGAAGGCTCCGGGGAGATCTTCTAACGGCTTTCCTGTACCTGAAGGGGGCTGCAGGGGAGATGGGAAGGGACTCTTGATGAGGGAATGCAGTGATAGGATGAGGGGTAATGGTTTTAAATTGAATTTAATTGAAATTTCATGGCTTTAAATTTAAAGAGAGGAGATTGAGATGAGATCTGGAGGAGAACTTCTTTGCTGTGAGGGTGGTGAGAGCCTGGCCCAGGCTGCCCAGAGAAGCTGTGGCTGCCCCATCCCTGGAGGGGTTCAAGACCAGGCTGGATGGGGCTTGGAGCAACCTGGGCTGGTGGGAGGTGTCCCTGCCCAGGGCAGGGGGTTGGAACTGGGTGATCTTTAAGGTCCCTTCCAACTCCAGTGATTCTGTGACTCTGTGCTCGCCAAGAAGTCCCCCCAGCTTGCCTGGTGCCGTCCTGGGCGCTGCAGTTGACGTTGGCGCCGTGCTGCAGCAGGATGTGGAGGATGTCGATCCAGCCCCGCGCGCAGGCCTCGTGCAGCGCCGTGTAGCCGGCGTTGTCGCGGTGGTTCACGTCGCTGCTCTTCTTCTGCAGGCAGTACAGCACCACGTCCTGAGGGAAGGAGGTGGTCGTGGGTCTGGTTAGGCAGGAACCCAGAGGAGGCAGCGCAGGGATCACCAGGACACAGAGGAGAAGGAACCAGCACTCACCTTGTAGCCCAGGCGAGCCGCTCGCTGCAGAAGGGTCTCCCCTGCGTTTTTGTTCACGATCAGCCGCCGAGCTCCAGGAGGAACGTTCTGGGCCACGGGCAACTCGGGGGAACTCCCTGGGCTGACCCGCCGGGACTTACAAAGTGGCCAGGTCTCCTGTGGCTTCTTTGCAGGGCGCATTTTGGGCTGGTTCCAGCAGCCTTTCCCCTGGAAAAGAAAGGAACACAACCCCGTGGCTCATGTGGCCATAGTTTACTCACAGAGCCCCCTCCCCTCCTCTCCTCAGCAGCCCAGCCATACCTTCCCCTCGTCACAGATCCCTGCCAGGTGTTTGGTTTTACACTTGCGTTTTCCTGATGGCTTCTCCAGCTCCTCTTGGGCGGGAGAGCTGTCCGAGTGCTCCAGGAAGAAGCCATTCCGAAAGTCTGGGCGTCCTTGAGATTTCCGGGGGGATGGGGAATGCCTGCTCCTCAGCCGTAGCTCCGTGCCCTTCCCCTGCACCGAATCCTTCTGCTTCCGGTACCGAAAATCTGAAGGAGAGAAGGGAGTGAGGAGCTCCAGCACCGTGTCCAGGCCCCGGCCCCTGCCACCAGGCAAAACACACTGTCCCTCGCTGATGGTCACACACCTGGGAATGTCTGAGTAAGCGTGTCTCAAGTCTGAACCATGGGGGGTGTTTCTCCATCCCTTGCAGACACTCTGGCTTTGTCCATCCTCCCACCCTCCCCAGGACACGCTTCCCAGTTGCCTTAGTAAGGCCAGTCAGGGCATAAAGAAGCCCAGCTGAACTGTGGCAGCTCCCTCTCCCCCTGCTCCACCCGGGAATGCCGCACGCCGCTCCCAGGGGTCTGGGCCTGTCCAGAAATACTCCTCTGTGCTACCTCGTCCCATTCTCATTTTCCCACGCCCTCTGTCTTCATCTGAGGGTAAGATCAGTATCTAATGAGCCACATCAGCTGCTCTTTCCTACTCCCAAACCTACTGTGAACATTTTTCAAAGAAGGGCTGATCAATGGCAGGGGCTCACGCTGCGGACATCGAGTCATTAATAACGACGGAGTTTTCATCATTACAAAAAAACCTCATCCCCGAGGCACAAATCCCCCCCACACAATCAAAAAGCAACAACACAAACAAAAAGAAACCCTGTCTGTCCCTGCCTGGTGCCACAAACCCACAAAACCCCAGCCCGGTACCACAAACCCCCTTCCCAGACTGTACCTGCTTTGGATTTTCGCCTCCTGTGGGGGTAGCCCACCCGCTCCTCCTCCCGCTCAGTCAAATATTCCCCCGTCTGGTATTTCTGACTTTTCTGTCGTCTCCTCTTCTTCCTTCTGACGTGGCTGTCATCCTCCTCCTCCTCATTGGGCTCCCACAGCTGCCTGGGCGATTCCACCCTCCAGGGCAGCTCCCGGCTCCTCCTGGTGTAACAGCTGCTCCTCTCGGACACAGACCTGTCCCGGGCCCTGCGACTGTGATAGCGTGACGTCCTGTGGGACTTGCGCAGCTTGCGACGTTTCAGGGATGTCTCTTCCTCCTCTTCCTCCTCCTCCTCCTCCTCCTCTTCTTCTGGATCCTCCTCCTCCAGCAAGGGTAAAATCTCCTGACCACTCACATCGCACTCCCCCGTCACACCAGGAGAAGAGCCAGAGACGGTTCCTGCAAGGAAGGGGGGTTTCTAGCTGGCACAAAAGCCAAGGGCATCTACAAGAACGAACCCTGCAAGGCAGGGCAGGGGATGGGGACAAGGGCACGCAACAAGGGGAACGCTCACAGCCCACCCAGGACCCCCGCCCGGGTCCCTGGCACCAACTCACCCGACTGACTGCGTGTGCGGCTGCTCAGCACCACCGGGATGAAATCCCGAAAGTTGTTCTTGGGCTTCTTCTCGAGGTAACCTGGCGGGGAAAGCAAACCTTGAGAACAGACACGGCAGGTGAGCCCGGGAGGGGCAGCCCAGCCCCGCGCTGCGGCTCCATTTGGGATCGCAACCCGCAGTGGGAAGCCACCAGCTCCAGGGGAGTGGCGGCCCGGCCCCATGGGTGCCAGGGCAAGAGGCAGTGCCACAGCCTGACCCTGTGAGGACACGCTGCCCTACCTTCCTCCTGGCTGTCCCCGCGCTGTGCTGACCCTGGGAACTCCGTCTTCGCCGGCCTCCTGCGCTTACGCTTCACCCTGAGGCTGTTGTGATCCTTCCCCGATCCCAGGCTGGCTCGGCCTTCCCTCTTGCTGAGCTCATGCGGATTGTCGTGGTGCTTTCGCCACTGTGGAGGGAAAACAGGCTGAAGCCTGAGCTGCCGACTGACCCAGCTGGAGCAGCAGAGGAGAGGGAACAAAACGCTGTTCCCCACTCATCACGCCAGTGCCCTCCAGTGGTTTTCAGACCCCAGATCCAGGTCTGCTCTAGATGCCCTGCAGTGTTAATCCACCCCCAGGTCATGTCAAAGAGCGTGGGTGGAAAGTCCCGCGCACTCAGCCCCCCACCCCAGCTCCACCACAACCCAGCACCCCCAGCCCATCCCACCCACCTTCCGGCCATGCACACTCCGGCTCCCCGATTTTCCTGGGGACTCCTCGCTGTCCTGGCCTTGGCACTTGAGTCTCTTGTGGGGCTGCCTGCTGTCCCCATCGTGCTGCCGCTTGGCCTTGCAGCGCAGGCCGCCCTCCTGCTTGACTGCGCCCGCTCCTTTGAGCTTGGCCTCGCCGAGGGCCTGGGGGGCAGCCCCGGCCCGTGGGCAGGGGACAGAGGTGAAGGACACATCACACTCCACTCGCTCCTTCTTCACCCTGCACAGATCCACCTGGCGCACGCACTGCAGGGGCTCTGCCGCCGCCGGCTCCTGGGAGCCTTCGGAGCCCAGCTCCTCGCGCTGACTCTCCACAGGCGCCTCCGACACCACCCGCAGGCTCTGCTGCCCAGCCGCGGGCACGTCGTGCGACAAATACGCCGCCAACACTTGGCTTTTAGGCTTTGCATCCACCTGTTTGCTGCCACAGCTCCCCGGGGGGGCCTCAGTCTGTACGCTGCCCTCCTTGCTGGGGTCAGCCTGGGGCTGACCGCACTCTTGGCTCTTCTGAGGGTTGTCCAGCTTCCCCTTGCCCCCTTTCCCATCCAGAGCACTGGTCTGAAGAGCTGGGCCCGCATCCAAGGGGACTGGATTGCCTGGCTCCTCATAGAGCTTGGGCAAGGCCCGGCAGCTCTTGCTCTTGGCCGCAGGTTCCCGTTCGGGCAGCGGGAGCCGGGGCAGCCCCTCGGGCAGGCTCTGGGCAGCGGCACTGGGCTCGGGGGGCTGCACGCCCGGGAAGGTTGGGAGCTCTCCCGCCCCGGTTGGCTTGCAGGAGCCACTTGGGTTCGGGGGCAGCTGCCCCGTGGTGGAGATGCCGATGGAAAGCAGAGGGGTTTGGTGATAAGGAGACCAGCCGAGAGGCAGAAGCTGAGGATTGGAAGGTTTCCCATTCACGGGGCACCGCGGGTACACGCTCCCCTGGCCGGGATTCCAGGTGGAGATGTCCTTGGATTGACACAAAGGAGCTCCTGGGGCAACTCTGCCATGGAGGAGTCTCCTGGTGGGATCCTGCTGTCCTTCTGTGCTGGCCTGGTTGGCTTTTTTCCCACAGGGAACGCCGGCGCCGCGAGGCTCTCCCTGGTCGATGATGGAAATGGGCTCCTGCTTGGGCAGGTGGCGCGGGTCCCTGCTGAAGCTGACCCCGGGGTCCTTGCTGAGCAGCAGCGAGGCGGGCACGGGGTTGGCCACGCCGACGTAGGTGCCCGGGATGGTGCTGATGAGCGTGGTGTTCTTCACCCAGGAGCCCTGCTCGCCGTTGCGCAGGAACTCGGGGAAGATGACTAAGGGAGGGGTGGTGCCCAGGCAGGAGGTGACGCTGCTGCCCGCGGTCTGGGCCGCGCGCTGGGACTTGGAGAGGACGGTGGTGAGGAGAGCTTTGCTGCTGGTGTGCACGGGCGTCAGGATGGGCATGGGAGGCGTTTTGCGCTGGCTGGGCGGAGGCAGCTTCTGGCGGTTGGACTTGGAGGAGAGGTCGAGAGGCATCTCGCTGCACTCCGGGGAGGAGACCATCTCACGCTCCAGCTGGGGAGGGGACTTCAGAGGAGAGAGCGAGGTGGCAGCCCCCGGGGCGTGCTGCTCGGGAGCTGCCGGGGCTCTGGCGTGCGTGGCGGTGCCAGAAGAGGGAGCAGCGCTCCCGGACGATGCTGCCAGCGGAGGTTGGTTGGAGGAGAGGGAAGGGCCAGCGGTGGACGGGGGAGCGCCCTCGGCAGCAGCCTGGGCACCGCTTCCACCCGAGGGCGAAGGGCAGCCGAGCTGATTTACCTCCACAGACACCACTTTGGCGTCTGAAGCCAAAGGTCTGGTGACGGAGAAGGTGTAGGGGTAGGAGCGCAACTCCGGGGAAGCGATAATGCCCGGCAGGCAGCGCTCGTGCAGGTAGGAAGGCAGGACGGGGAGGGTGAGCGTGGAGGAGACCCCCAGGGTGGCTGGAAGCGTCGCCACGCTGAGCGGCTGCCCGCAGCTGGGCGGTGGGATGTACACCAGCGACTGGCTGGGACTCAGGACTGCCCCAGCCTGAAAGGACAGGGGCACTTTTTGCATAGCAGGGGCCTGAGATGCGGGAAAGCACACTCTGTTCAAAGTGAAAGTAGCAGGAGTGGAGGCAGAGGTGTTGCAGCTGGAGACAACCACAGACAACGTCCCTTCTGCCAGCACGCCTGGCCCTGGTGCTCCAGCGCTCGGGGTGGTTTGCTCCTTCCCAACAGGCTCGCTCTCCGGAGCCACGGGGCAGGCTGGAGGGGCATCAGCCTGCTTGTTGCTGTGAGGATCTGCGGGGGTCCAGGCAGCCTCGGCGCCACTGCTGTCCTGCTGGGCAACCCTGGGGGCAGCAGCCTCCTGCCCTCTGCCATCCCCCTGGCTCGCCAGAGGGCCCAGGGCATCGTCTGTCACAGTCTTTCCTGTACACTCCGGGTTTGGGTTGGGATCAGGCGGCTGTTCTTCCAGTTTGGGTCCAAGCTTTTCCTCCACCTTGCCATCAGTGTCCAGCCCCTGGGCACTGCTGCCACCACCGCTGACCGCCGTGAGCTCCACCTGCAAGAAGAAGGGGGAAGGTGTCCCTGAGAGCTGTGCGAGTCGCTCCAAGCGAAGCAGGCAGGACCTTCTCTCTGCCCCCAGGACACAGAGGCAGAAGCAACAAACAGCTCTTGCCAAACTCGAGCCCTGCCCTCACTGCACCTGGGTGCTCCCCGATCCAGAAGGAGCCCACAAGACCCCTTGGGGGAGATGCTCTCGCTTGGCCTGTTCAATCAGGGAAAGGTCTTCTTGGACCCGGACACACACACAGGGAGCTCACCTTGGACAGGCTGCTGCTGACACAAAACTCTTGAGACCCCAAGTGCTGGGAGCTGCTGGTTTTTGATTCCTCATCAGAAAGGGGGGCTCTCCTGGTCGAGGAACAAGACACAGCGTTACAAACCCCCACAGCACCCTCACAGTACCCTCCCAGCGTCCCATCCCTCCCTGTCCCCACATGGGACAGCAGAGCAGCTGCTCCAGGCAGCCAGCTCCTGGTCACCACGCGTTATACGGCACCTCCTGGCCACCACAGCCCGAGGGGATGAGGAGCACTGCTCTCCACGGAGCTCTGCTTGCTCGAGAGCTCTCTGATGCCCACCCTACAGCTCCAACAGGCCTGGCAGGACTATCTCCATGGCCCAGCAGCTCTGGGCACCTTCCTGACCCGTGGTCCCACCAGGGGCCAGCCCAGAACTCCCTGACCACCCTGCGTCACAGCCTGGCCCCACTCCTGTCTCCATCACACGTTTCCAGCCCCATCCTCCTCCAAGCCCCGTCCTGCTCCTCTCCTCTTCCACAGGCACCTCCTCATTCCCGTTCCTCCATCTCACTGCCAGCCCCAGGACCTCCTGGGGTGGGTGACAGTGTCCTTCCAGCTCCAAAGTGACAGTGACGGTGATGGGAGCAGCGGTGCCCGTGGCCGCCCCGGTGACCGGTGTCCCGCCAGCTTGTGCCTTCCACCCGTTCCCTTTGGAACGCTGTTCCCTTTGGAAGCCTGAACCTTGGCCAAGGATGCCGATCTCCGGGGAGGCGGGGGGCACGGAGGAGATGCCGGTCCTTTACAGTTTGGGGAAGCAGCGGGCACAGACGGTGCCTCCCCGGGACTCTCCCGGTGCCGGTTCCCCGCTCTGTGGGGGCGGTTGGGACACGGTGCCGGTTCGCCCGGATCCGCCGCCCTGCCCTACCCCTCGGGCTCCCGCAGCGGCGGCGGGGTTCCCTGCCCCCCCGACCCGGTGCCGGTTGCTGTCCCCCCGGGGGGCTCCGGCCCGGCTGAGGCCTGGCCAGCGGCGGGGGGCGCCCGGGGTTCGGCCGCGGCAG
>VXBW01001779.1:200-66643 GCA_013400375.1 Thinocorus orbignyianus
CTTCCCGGCCCTGGGGTCTCAGAGGTGCCACCATGTCCCCCCGTCACCACCCTAGGACTGCAGATGCCCCACCGTGTCCCCTTCCTCCGCCCTGGGGTCTGGTCCTGTCCCCCCCGCCCCAGCCCTGGCTCTGCAGAGGTCCCATTGTGGCCTTTTCCCCAGGATGGGGGTTGTGGGGATGGCATTGTGTCTCCCTGCCATCTCCAGAGGTGCCATCACGTCCCCTTCCCTAGCTGGGGAGGTGCCACTGCATCCCCCCACGCTGTCCCTGGGCCTGCAGAGGTCCCATCCTGGCCCCTTCCACAACCCCGTGGCTGTGCAGGTCCTATCGTGCCTCCTCCACCGGTTTCATCACGTCCCCCTCCCTGGCCCTGGTGCTGCAGAAGTCCCTTTGTGCCCCCGCCGCCACCTCTAGATCTGCCACGATGTCCCCCTCCCTGACTATGGAGGTGCTATTGTGCTCCCCCAGCCCGTCACGGGCTTATGGTGGCACCATCACATCTTCTTCCCCAGCCTTGTGGCTGTGTAGGTTCCATCATGTCCCCCTGTCTGGTTCTGGCCCTGGAGGTCCCACTGTGTCCTTGTTGGCCATGGGGGTCCCTTTTTGTCTCCCCCAGCCAGTGCTGGTCCCCTAATCTCCCCCTTCCCCACCTCCCAGATACAGCATCTTTTGAGCAAGCTCCTAAAACCTAAAACGAGCTTATTTTCCCCCTCGGGTGGCCACGGGGAAGTGAGACTCGCTGTGAGGCGCCAGCTTGGTGGGGGGAGCTGGGGCTCC
Source organism: Thinocorus orbignyianus (assembly GCA_013400375.1). Classification (NCBI taxonomy): domain Eukaryota; kingdom Metazoa; phylum Chordata; class Aves; order Ciconiiformes; family Thinocoridae; genus Thinocorus; species Thinocorus orbignyianus. Next base: position 979 of record VXBW01001779.1, read on the forward strand.
CGCGGGGAGGGCAGGGATGGTGTCACGCTCCTCAGTTCCCTCACAGCCTCTCTGGGCCATCTTTTCTCCCAGCAGAAGCCAGCATGGACGGCTTCCTCCAGAGTGTGGAGAAGGACCTGAACATTGACCGCCGGCAGCTGGCTGCCGCCACCGAAGGCACCCACGTTACCGCCTTCGTCCCGGTGAAATGGCTGACGAGCCTCAAGGAGCGGCGGGTGCTGCCCGGCCTCTGCCTGCGGCCGGAGGGGCTGAGCGACGTGGAGGTGAGGACGTTCCTGCAGCACTCCGTGCAGAAGCTGCCGGCGGGCTGGACGCGGGTGGAGATCCACGGGCTGCAGAAGAAGCGGCTGGCATACCCCCTGCAGCTCCAACCCCCCACCTCCGACCAGCGCAACGGGACCCCCGAGACCTTGCACGGCTTCATGCAGAGCATCGCCTCCCAAAATTACCGAAATCTGTGGGGTCGGGCTCACTGCCTCTACGTGCGGCCGTACCGGCACGCTGATGTGCTGCCCACCGTGCCCGCCCTGGATGTGCTGCGGGCCGCCCTGCAGAAGGCTTATGGTTGCCCCGTCCTTCAGGTGGGCAAGAGTGCCCCAGGTGCTTCCCCTTCCAAGGAGAGCGTGGTGGCCACCAAGGGGGCACCCTCCTGCCCCAACGTGCTGCAGGCTGAAGCTCTGCTGGAGTCGGCCACCACGCTGTACATCATCTACCCTTACGTGCAGTACTGCTTGCATGACATCGTGACTTTCAGCCCGGCCAAGCTCACCAACAGCCATGCCAAAATCCTCTTCCTCCTCTTCCACGTGCTGCAGGCCATGAAGGCTTGTCACCAGGCGGGCCTGGCTTGTGGCGCCTTTTCCCTTCGGGATGTGGCTGTGGATGAGAAGCTGTGCAGCCGGCTCCGTGTGAACTTCAGAGAGTACGAGGGGCCGAAGGAGGAAGTGAATCTGGAGGCTGGTCTGGAACAAACGAGTGAGCAAAGCAGCCCTGGCGTGCAAGGGCAGGAGGCGAGGTGCACCGCCTGCCAGAAGGACCTCCGAGACCTGGTGTTGCAGTGGGTACACGGGCAGGTCAGCAACTTTGACTACCTGATGCGTCTAAACAGTTTGGCTGGGAGGAGAATGGGAGACCCCAATTATCACCCAGTTCTTCCATGGGTGGTGGACTTCACTACCAAAAACGGCAAGTTCAGGGACCTAAGGAAATCCAAGTTCCGACTCAACAAGGGAGACAAGCAGCTGGACTTCACCTATGAGATGACCAAGCAGGCATTCGTTGCTGGTGGATCAAGTGGGGAGCAGCTCCATGTCCCCCATCACATCTCTGATGTCCTTTCGGATATCACCTACTATGTGTACACGGCTCGGAGGACGCCCAAGGCAGTGCTGTGCTGCCATGTGAGGTCCCAGTGGGAGCCCAACGAGTACCCAGCCAGCATGGAGCGCATGCAGAGCTGGACCCCGGATGAATGCATCCCAGAGTTTTATACAGACCCCTCCATCTTCCGATCCATCCATCCGGACATGCCTGACCTGGATGTCCCATCTTGGTGTAGCTCCTATGAGGAGTTCATTGAAGTCCACCGCATGCTGCTTGAGAGCCGGGAAGTTTCTCAGGATCTCCACCACTGGATTGATCTCACTTTTGGGTACAAGCTGCTGGGGAAGGATGCTGTCAAGGAGAAGAATGTCTGCCTCCACCTAGTAGACAACCACACGCATCTGACGACTTATGGGGTTGTGCAGCTTTTTGACCAGCCGCATCCCAGGCGCATGGTGGGACCTGCCTACACACCTGCTGAAGCTCCAGCCATTGCCCGGCCTCTTCTCCAGAACATCAGGGAGGCTGTGTTTTTGGAGGATATCCAAGGCCAGGTGACAGATGTGGTTAATGGGCTGGTTCCGGAGGCTACTCCTAGTGAAACCACCTGGTCTGGGGACAAACCCATGGCTGGTGAGGATGATTTAGAGCAAGGCATGGAAGCCCTGGATTCGATTTCTGTGACTGGTAGAGCTGCTGATCAGCCCTGTGCCACTGTGCCTTCAGCACAGCCCTCCACCCTCCCTGTTTATGCCACTGAAGGCAAAACCTCAGGTGTCCGACCTCTCCGTCGGAGCAAGGCAGGTGCTGTGGATCAGGTTGACATGAAGATCACGCTTCCTGAAGGCTTCAATCCACTCCAGGCCCTGGAAGAACTGGAGAAATTGGACAATTTCTTGGTTAAAGGCTTAAGCAGTGAGATGCAGCTAATGGAGCAGCCGTGGGAGGAGCCACCACTGGGTCTCTCGGACCTCTTCCAGAGGGACATGCAAGCCTTGGGAATTCTGGTAGCTGAGATTATATTTGCACCACGGATTCGTCCTTCAAAGCCGGATGCATCCCTGTTGGAGCGGTTCCTGATGGTGCGTAATCTGTGTCGCTACCACCCCAAGGAGATCCCGGCCCCGCTCCAGCACGTGCTGCACGTCCTGCTGCAGCTGAGCGTGCCGGTGGAGAAGCTTCTGAAGACCAAGCTGGGCAAAGGTGCGGTGCAATTGTTTGACTACAAGCCCATCTCCCAGGGCCTCCCCCCACCCTGTCCCACACAGCTCCTCAGTCCCTACAGCTCTATTGTCCCCTTCCCCACGTACTTTCCAGCTCTCCACAAATTCATTTTCACCTACCAGGCAAAGAAGATAGAGGATGAAGGTCAGGGCCGGGAACTTGTTTTCCAGCTGTGGCAGCAGCTGGAGGGGATCCTTTCTGAAATCACTCCTGAAGGCTTGGAGATTCTTCTGCCCTTCATATTGTCTCTGATGTCTGAGGAGAATACTGCTGTCTATGCAGCGTGGTATCTCTTTGAACCCATAGCTAAATCCCTAGGCCCAAAGAATGCCAATAAATATTTGCTCAAGCCGTTGATCGGAGCGTATGAGACCCCCTGTTACCGCCATGGCAGGTTCTACCTCTACACAGACTGCTTCGTGGCCCAGCTGATAGTGCGCCTGGGGCTGCAGTCCTTCCTCCTGAACCTGCTGCCGCACATCCTGCAGATCCTGGTTGGCATCGAGAACTCGCGGGAGGAGAGCAAATCCCTCCTCGGCACAGCTGAAGATGATGAAAGCGGAGGAGAAAGCCCCGTGTCATGTGTGTTTGGGGAGGAGATCAAAATGGATGTGGAGCACGGCTCTGCTGCACTCGACCTCCTCGACTACACCTCTGGTGTCAGCTTCCATGACCAAGCCTACCTGCCCGAGAGCGAGGACTTCCAGAGCGGCCTTTATGTCGGGGAGTCCCTGCAGCCTCAGGAGCAGGAATCGCTCAGCCTTGGGCGGCTGAGTGACAAGAGCAGCGCCAGCGAGGTGTCCCTGGGAGAGGACAGACCTGCGGACGGGGATTCCCAGAAGGACAAGAGCAGCCTGAAGTCGATGGACAGCAGCCAGGACCTGAAACAGAGTGAGGACTCGGAGGAGGAGGAAGAGGAGCATGATGAAGAGGAGCATGACGATACCATGGTTGATGCAGAGCTGACGGTGGCTGTGGATGCTGGTGCCTCTGTGGATGTCACCCTGGCCGATGACAGCAGCGAGCCAGAGGATGGAGAGGGAGAGGAGCTGCCGGATCACTCGGATGACAAAGAGCAGACAATACTTCTGGGTAAGACTGTGCTACTGCTGAGCCTTTCTACTGAGCATGGCAAACACCCGGTGAATCATAGAACCACAGGATTGTTTAGGTTGGAAGGGACCTTTCGGATCATCAAGTCCAACCGTAAACCTAACGCTGACAAAAACGTTCACTGACCCTTGTCCCTCAGCACCACATCTGCCCGTCTTTTAAATAACTCCAGGCTTGGTGACTCCACCACTCCCCTGGGCAGCCTGTTCCAAATCTTGATAACCATTTCAGTGTAGATTTTTTTCCTAATATCCATCTTAAACTTCCCATGGAGCAACTTGAGGCCCTTTCCTCTTGTCCTATCGCTTGTTACTTGGGAGAAGAGACCGACCCCCCTGGCTACACCCCGCTTTCAGGGAGTTGTAGAGAGGGAGAAGGTCTTCCCTCAGCCTCCTTTTCTCCAGACTGAACACCCCCAGCTCCCTCAGCTGCTCCTCAAAAGAATTTTTCTCTAAAAAAACCAAAGCAGTGAGTGAGAGAAGGGGAGAGCCTGGGAAGTGGGTCCAAATTTGGGGGTGTCTGTGGTCCCAGCTTGGGAACAGTGATGAAACCAGTGTGGAAGGCCAGGTCTCCTCTAAAGCCTGTGGATCTGAGCTCCGGGGAGCAGCCGGGTGATAGCTAATCTGTGTCATGCCAGGCTCTGTCCTTGCAACTGTTTTTGTTTTGCAGACACAGCCTGTAAGATGGTGAGGTGGCTCTCAGCCAAGCTGGGTCCTACCGTCACGTCCCGCTTCATTGCCAGGAACCTGCTCCGTCTGCTCACATCCTGCTACATCGGTAAATGTCTGCTTTTGGGACCCCAGGGTTCCTCGGGTGGGGCTGTGCCCCAGAACCAGCCCGCTGGGGTGCCTGGTGGCCTGGGTTCATGATGTTGTCTCTGGGCAGGCCCTACCAGGCAGCAGTTTGTACCAAGCAACGATGAGAACAGTCCCCTGAGTACAGGAAATATCTACCAAAAACGGCCGGTGCTGGGCGATCAGGTGTCCAAACCAGTGCTGGCCTGTCTGGTGCACGTGGCGTACCTCTACGGAGAGCCCGTCCTCACCTACCAGTACCTGCCCTACATCAGCTACCTGGTTAGTATGGCCTTTTCTCCTATTCTCCCGCGCGTTGGGGTGAGAGCCATGTCCGGGCACAAAAGGAGGTGGCACAGAAAATAGTCCAGCCTCACCAGCAGCCTCCTGCAGAAACATCTGTCCCTGTTTGAGCCCCATCTGGGCCAGTGTGGGCAGAGGCAGCTCTTGCTGCCTTGGCTGAGAAGGGCTGTGCTGCTGCAGCCAGAAGAGGCACTTTCACCCCCCAAGCCATAAGCTCTGGCTGGCTCCCAGCGAGGTGAACAGATGGGGGCTTTGCCCTTTAGCAAGCCTTGGCTACCGTGGATCTGCGTTGGGCTACGACAGCCCCCTCCTTCCTCGTTTCAGCTGGGGGCTTTCCCGGTCCAGACCGTTTGCTGGCACACACGAAAACCAGAAAAAAAGGGATTTTTTTAAAATTTTTTTTTGCTTTGCTGGGCGAGCATCCCGAAACGGAGCTGGCACAAGGGTGGGAATGTGATAACGGGCAGGCGGAGCAGCTCGGGCTGCTGTGGGATTGCTGGAGCGAGGGTTTTTAGAGGTCTGTCTGGGTAGATAGGGGATGAGCAGGGGAGCGGCTAAAAGGAGCTTTTTCAACTGTATAAAAAAACTGGCACGACTTACAAACTTTTCAGCTTGAAATTTGTAGCTGAATAGCAAGAAGGAAATGTGTGTTATGCCGCTGCTTGAAAAACAAACCGTTTTTTCACAAAATAATGTTTTTGAATGTTTTAAGCAGGCTTATTTTTCATATTGCCCCCTTTTTAGTGGTTGTAAACGCTTTGGTTATGGATTCTTGTTTAAATGGAAAACTTCAATAGCTTTTTGATAATTTAAACATAGAGGAAAAGAGGCCACAGCTGTTCATTTAAAGAAAACAAAAAGGCATTGTGAGTTTTTCCAGTGTTTAAGGGGAGATTTTTCAGGGGGAGAAATCCCGTTTTTCAGCAAAATCATTCTCCACCTCATTGCAATCATAGCTCCAGCTGTTCCGCTTTGCTTAACTTATTGCTTGGGGGCACAGGGGGGATTAATTCCCCCGTGAACAGCATTTGGCAACCCGATACTAAAGGGATGAAACTTGTGGGTCGCTAATAGGATAAAGTCAATCCTTCTTGCAGGATTTGGCAGAGTGGAGATTTTGTGAGAGGAAGAGCCTCTGTGATGAGCTGGAAGATGGCAGGTGTACAAGAAATATAGCGGAAACTGGGAATTGTTTGTGGTTTTTGCTGTTGGCTCTGTCGTCTTGGGTGTTTGATTTGTCTAGGAGTTAGGAAATAGGGCAATCTAGAAAGAAACCTTTTAGTGTTGCTCTTGTTAACTCTTTGCCATTGTTGTAACCAACATTGGTACGTTGTCAGCAAAAAAAGGATGTGCTCTTCTGCCTCATGAAGTTACGAGCAGCCGCATTTCTAGAAGTCAGCAGCAGGTTTGCCCATCATTTGTGCTTGGATATTTCATGCAGGGACTGTTCCTCTGCAGTCTGTGCATCCCAGGTCAACGTGGCATGGGATGAAGACACTGATTCTTGCTTTAAGTCACCTGTATGTAATAGGTTTCCCCTCTTTCTGCACTGGCAAAGGATGCTCTGCAGTGTCCAGGCTGGTGATTATCTGGGCCAGTCTGGAGTTGCCCCTCTGAGTTTCCCAGATGTAGGAGCATCCTACAGGGAGATGCTCTCCAGAGGATGCCTTTGAGCCTGAGGATGTCTTGTCCCATTCTCTTCAGGCTCATCTCTTCTGCTGACAACTGTCTGTCAGTTGTCAGGGTCATCCCTTGAGTGCAGAACGTGGGTTAATGCTAAGACTCAGTGCTCAGGTTCCTCTCCCAGGGTCTGTGACCAGTGCTACCGTGCCAGGTTTTGAGGCTGAGCTTGGGTGATCCTGTGCTCACTCTTGATGTGCTCTGCTGGGAAGAGGGTGGCCCTGGCACTGGAGGACTCCTTTTGCAGGTTGCGCCCAGTGGCGGGGCTGGTGGTGGCCGGCTGAACAGTCGGAAGGAGGCAGGGCTCCTGGCTGCTGTGACGCTGACCCAGAAGATCGTGGTGTGTCTCTCGGACACCACGCTCATGGACATTCTGCCCAAGATCAGCCAGGAGGTACTGCTTCCAGTGCTGGGCTTCCTCACTTCACCAGCTGTTGGGTAAGTGCTGCAATCTGCTGTGTCTTCAGCCAGGATTGGCACAACTCATAATTGGAGATTTGGAAGTGGTTCTGTGTGAGCCTTAATGCTCCCGGGGTTGTGGGACTGCTCCTGCCTTGATGTGCTCCTCCTTGTGCTGGGACGCATCATGCATGTAGAGCTTGTGCTGCTCAAGACCTTCTGATAGAACTGACAAGGCAGGAAGCTTGAAGCAGGGGAGGGGAAAAAGGGATATGTGGAGGGCAAACAGGTAATGGATGTCCTCTTCAGTTTCCCCAGTGGTGCCCAGGCTCGTACTGTCCTGTGCATCAAGACAATCAGCCTCATTGCCTTGATCTGCCTGCGGATTGGGCAGGAGATGGTGCAGCAGCATTTGAGTGACACCGTGAGAAACTTCTTTGGGGCATTCTCACTGGTGCAGGAGCTGCAAGACCAGGTAAGTCGTGTGGAGAAGTCCTCCTGCCATCCCCCAGTACCCAGCTGTGGGAATGTGGTGGGCGTACCTACGTACACCTGTACTGGTGTCAGCAGTGTCCAGCCCAGGTCGTGTTTGTGTCATTAACTGTGTGCTGAGAGCATCTGATCTTGGGTATCTTCCTGTCTTCTCTTGCCCAGGGGCTGACGGCAGAGTCTGTGAGCAGCTGTGAGGTGCCGGTGATGGAGGTGCCCCTCTCAGATGGGAAGCTGCTGTCCCTGGAGCCGCCTGTGCTGATGGAGTTACAGAAGGTGTTTAACCCTGAGATGGCCTACATCACCTACATCCCCTTCTCTTGCTTGCTAGGTACAGCTTGGCCACCATCTCCTGGGATTTGTGAGAGAGCTCTGTGCCCTGTGCAGGCGTGCTGGACCTGAACTCAGGGCTGCTGGAGGAAGTTCACAGCTTCTGTGCTGTGGGTTGGTCCCCTTGTTGGGTCAGGAGCCCACCAGGCTTCATTCAGGCTGCTCTGGCTGGGAGCAGCGTGTGGCTGGCTTCTGGGGAACATTGTCTTCACAGTCCTGTGCTGACGCTTGTTCTGTTGATGGTGGGGGATGATGATAGGGAAATCCCTTCGCTTGAAGCCACGCTCTCTCTCTTCAGGTGATGTTATCCGGACGGTGGTGCCCAACCACTCGCTGGTTGAGAAGCTGGCCAGCCTCTACCTGGAGAACGTGAACCCCAAGAGCCTGCAGGTGGTTAACCTGGAGCAAACACCCAGTGCGGCAGGCTCAGATCAAGATACACGAGGGACTGAACCCTTCTCTAGCCACCACGAGGACAATCACTCTGGTACTTTTGGGAGCGTGCTGGTAGGGAACCGTATCCAGGTCCCTGTGGACACGCAACGTGAGGGTCTTGGCTTACTTCGCCTCAGTGCTGGCACCGATGGCTTCATTCCCAGCTCATCCAGCGAGGAGAATGCCCTGAAGCATGACCTTCCTCGCAGCACCCACATGCTATGTGGGAACTGGCTGGCTTACTGGCAGTATGAGATTGGGGTGAGCCAACACGACCCCCGCTTCCACTTTCACCAGATCAAGCTGCAGAGTTTCTCAGGGCATTCAGGGGCCATCAAGTGCGTGGCACCACTCAGCAGCGAGGACTTCTTTCTCAGTGGCAGCAAGGACAAAACTGTCCGCCTTTGGCCCTTGTACAACTACGGGGATGGCACCAGTGAGGTGCCCCCGCGCTTCACGTATGCCGAGCACAAGAAGTCAGTTTTCTACGTGAGCCAGCTGGAGGCATCACAGCACGTGGTGAGCTGTGACGGGACCGTACACATCTGGGACCAGTTCACAGGTGAGAAGGGAAAGGCTGAGGGCTGGCTGGAGCAAACTGGTCCAGTTCTTAAAGAGAGTTTTGATGGCTCCTGCTAACAAGCAGTGCAGAACTGCAGATTTCCTGTGTACCCTCTCCCTACATCTGCTGTAACTTCTCCATTGTGTTTTCGCAGGCAAGCTTCTCCGGACTTTTGATGAATTAGACAGCAAAGTCCCCGTCACAGCTGTGGCCACCATGCCACCTCCTTATCACAGCATCTCTGTGGCCAGTGCAGACTCCGTGCTGCGTTTCATCGACCACAGGAAGCCAGGGCTACAGGTAGGGAGTCACCCTTTTCCATCCCCATGCTTAATGACAGGATCACGGCTGGCCCAAAGCCGGCTGTGATGACTACACAAAAGCCAGCTGGGCCCCAGGATCTCTTGTCCTCTAAATACCAGATCCCCTGGGCTTTGTCCCCCAGTAGCTGGACTCTCTCTCTTGCAGCACGAGTTCCGCCTGGCCAGCGGGGTGAGCGCTGGGCTCATCCGCTGCTTGGCCGTCAGCCCTAACGGGCGCAGCGTCATGGCTGGCTTCTCCTCTGGTTTCATTGTGCTGCTGGACACCAGGACAGGACTCATCATGCGGGGGTGGCCTGCCCACGAGGGAGACATCCTACAGATCAAGGTGAGAGGTCCAGCTGGGATCAGGGTGTGGGGCTGCTTTGTGGGTGCCTCATTGATCCACTGAGGTTGTGTGAAGCATCCTTCTGGCACGTGCTGCTTGGCAGGGCTTGTCTGCTCCATCCTCTGGGCATTCCTCCATCCCTTGTTGTGTCCCCAAGAGGCTGCTCAAGCTCTTCTGCCCCATGGTTAGAGTTGTGGGTGGTTGGTCTTGGTCACAGAATCACAGAATGATATGGGGTTGGAAGGGACCTCTGGAAATCATTTAGTCCAACCTGCCGAAGCAGGTCCTCCTAGAAGAGGTTGCACAGGAAGTTGTCCAGGCAGATTTTGAATGTCTCCAGAGACAGAGACCCCACCACCTCTCTGGGCAGCCTGTTCCAGGGCTCTGCCACCCTCAAAGTGAAGACGTTCTTCCTCATGTTTAGATGGAACTTCTTATGTACAAGCGTCTGCCTGTTTCCTCTTGTCCTCTCACTGGGAACCCCTGAAAAAAGACCTGGCCCCTTGCTCTTGACACGCACCCTTTAAGTATTTGTAGGTGTTGCTCAGATCCCCCCTCAACCTTCTCTTCAGACTAAAAAGACCCAAGTCCCTCAACCTTTCCTCATAAGAGAGATGCTCCAGTGCTCTATTCATCTTAATGGTCCTCTGCTGTGCCTTCTGCAGCAGTTCCCTGTCCTTCCTGAACTGGGGAGCCCAGAACTGGACACAGTGCTCCAGATGGGGCCTCACCAGGGCAGAGTAGAGGAGCAGGATGACCTCCCTCGACCTGCTGGTCACACTCTTCTTGATGTACCCCAGGATGCCATTGGCCTTCCTGGCCACAAGGGCACATTGCTGGCTCATGGTCATCCTGTTGTCCACCAGGACTCCCAGGTTTTTTTCTTCAGAGCTGCTCTCCAACCTGTACCTGTGCAGGGGGTTATTCCTTTCCAGGAGCAGGACCCTACACTTGCCTTTGTTGATCTTCATCAGGTTCTTCTCTGTCCAACTCTCCAGCCTGTCTAGGTCTCGCTGGATGGCAGCACAGCCTTCTGGTGTGTCAGCCACCCCTCCCAGTCTTGTGTCACTGGCAAACTTGCTGAGGGTATTTTCCATCCCTTCATCCAGGTCATTGATGAACATATGTCCAACCTGTGCTGAACAGACACCAGCCCTCCCAGGTGTCAGTTCCCGCCAAGCAGGTCCGCAGCAGGGGCAGGGAGGAGACACATCACCCATGAAGACTCGAATGTGTTGCTTTCTCCACAGGGCTCTGGGCTCCTCTGGGAGAGCGTTGCTCTAATGAGTAACTCTTGTCCATATTTACCCGCCCTCAGGCACCAGCGCTGGGGCTCCAGTGTCCTCGACCCAAATGCAGGTTAAACAAAGTTCAGCGGTCTGAGTTGTTTACCCTCTCACTAGCTCTGCTAATAAGCAGCTCCAGGCTTCTCTGACCCTCAGCAGTGTTTTCTACTGTGAGAGAGATACTCCCGATTCCTTTTCCTGAGAAGGAAAAATAATTTGGCAGCTGGTTTGATGGAGAGGGGGACCGCACGATAATCTCTTTACCCACTGCAGTAGTAACAGATGATAAATGAGTTGTGCTGACTATCAGGATGTTGCTGGGAAGGAGGATAGCACTAGGGGAGGTTGCCAGCTACCAGAGTGTCCTGTAGCTTCCAGCATCCACCCAGATGCCTTGTTAATATTGTTCAGTACCATCAGTTGCTTGGAAATGGCTGGGACTGTCCCAAGGGATGGCACTGGTACTGTTGGATTATTGGCAGCTACCTGCTAATCTCATTTTGCAGGATGAGATTGGGAGTTTTTACTGCAGCGGTGTTGGTTCACTGGCTTTTCCTCTCCTGCAGGCTGCAGAGGGCAACATGCTGATCAGCTCCTCTTCGGATCATTCCCTGACTGTTTGGAAGGAACTGGAGCAGAAACCTTTGCACCACTACAAATCTGCATCCGAACCCATCCACGCGTTTGACCTCTACGGCAATGAAGTGGTCACTGGCACTGTGGCCAACAAGATTGGTGTCTACTCCATGCTGGAGTCCTCAGCCCTGCCCACCAGCACCACCAAGTTGAGCTCGGAGAATTTTCGGGGTACGCTGACCAGCCTGGCGGTGCTGCCCACGAAATGCCATCTCCTGCTGGGCTCGGACAACGGCGTCATACGCCTCCTGGCGTAGTGACCCTCGTCCCAGGAGCTTGTGGCTGTCCCACAGCGCTGGTGGTAGACTTGAAAGCTAGCAGCATCGCTTACGGAAGAGGCAGAGTTAGATATTTCTGAACAGAGGATGCAGGAGGCAGGGGTACTTGTTAGCAAGCACTCAGTAAAGTATCTCTGACCTCTTTTGGTATCTTTCAAAAGAAAAAAAGCCATAACTGAGAAACCTCCACTGCTGCTGGGAGAAATACTGGGTGTTGTAGGTCACTGTCACCCCTGCAGAGAGGTCTGGAGCTTTCCATACCGTGTGTGCCTGATCCTCAGGGGACTGTGAGCTGCCCTCCAGAGTAATAGGGACCACAGGTATCCTCCCCCCCCTTCAGTTAAGGGGTAAGAGGTGCCCCTTGACAAGAAAACAACAGTGTAGCTACAGCCATCTGCACTTACCCTTCACTCCCACTCCTAAACCACTGAATGGTCTTGCTAGAATAGGGTAAGCTGGGCCTGGGAACTGCTGTCTTCAGAGCTGTGTGGTGTCAGGCATCTCCTCCTCCCGTGGTCTGTGTTCAAGACCCAGAGGATTTACTCTTAAAATCTTAAGGTTCTGCTGGCAGAGTTTAGCCTGTATGGGATGAGGAGAGGTTAACTAGAGCACTTCTGCTGCCTTACTGGCTCCAGGGGAAAGACTGGGATGGAAGTCAGCCAAGGCACAAACCCCATCTGCTGCACTGGTTCATTTAGGAATGGGCTGCTGCAGAGGGACAGTTTGGGACAGGAATGTGACCCTCTAGGGAGGCCAGAACTAGATGCTTCCATGAGGATTTTGGCTTCTGGAGCAGTAGGGTAGGGATGGATTGTTGTTGGTTCCTGCCCTGGCAGCACTTCGTCCCATGTTTATCTAAGGAGTGAGGAATGAATGCCCTGTGTGCCATGTGCTGGCAATGTTCCTCAAGAAACCCTCCTTCTAATGCTCTCTGCTCTCCTTTGTGCTGGTCAGACTCCTGGGGAAGATAGGATAGCAAAAAGGTGCTCAGTTTTGTCCCCTCTGCTCTTTTAGGTGGAAAGCCAGGGGGCACAATCCAGCATGGTCTCCTGACCTTCCCTTTGGGACAGCACTGTCTGTTCCCACCCCAAAGGCGAGGAGAGCACTCTTTGACCCAGCAGCAGAAGCAGTTGCCTCACTTCTATTGCAGCCCTTTTCCCATCCATCCTTCAGCCTTGTCAGAGCCAGTATCAGGGGGGCGGGAAGCTCTTATCTTGGGCAGAGGAGGAGCCTGCTGTGGGTTGTCCTGGAAGGGGAAAGGGCTCTCACCCAGCTGCCAGTTCCTCTGAGCCACCTGCAGCTGGGAAGGCTGCCCTCTGCTTCTGGGGAGGGTGGAGAGGTGAGCAGTTGGCCCTTGTTACCCCTCCCTACCCAAGGGGAGCTCTCAGTCCCGTGTTGCCTATTAATCATTTGCAATAGATGTAAATATTTACTTCTAATAAACTCTTTAGAAGAGATGCAGAGAGGGGTGTGTGTGGACTTTGTGTGTTGGAGGGGGCCCAGGTGAGGTCCAGGGCTTGCTGCAGCTCTCCTCTGGCCACCAAAGGGCTGTGTTTGGGCACCTCTCACGTTTCTGGGTGAGCTGGAGGAGGGACACTGTGAAGATGGCCTGGAGGTGAGGTAGGATTCTGCTGCACAGGGACTTGGTCTGCTTTCCAAAGGGAAGTAGCTCCCTATCTTGCAGTGGCGCATCCCAAAGCAGTTTCTGGTTGCAGAGCTCAGACCTTTCTTCTCCTTTCTGCTACTTCCCAGTGTCTGGGGTGAGTTTGGGAACCAACAGCTGTTCCAAGGAATGGATGGCTGCAAGTGCTGTGATTCTGTTAGCGGTCCCCGCTGCATCTTAGTGACTCCCATCACACAGGACGTGGACAGAGAGCCAGGAAGGATCACCATTGCTTCTGCATAAGGCACAGAAACCACCCAGGACAGGACTGCTGGAGTTCTGCCCATCCCTGAAACTCTTCCTCCGTGCCGCAGCGATGTGTGTGTGCTGTGGAGCCCAGCAGTGGGGCCAACTCCCCGGCAGGGCTCCAGTGCCCCAGGGGAGGTACCAGCTGCTCTTGGGCTCAGCCCAGCCCCAGCGTTTCTGCCTCCCGCTCTCGGGTAGGTGGCCACGGGCCCTTGGGCACCAGCCATCTGTTAAAACCGCTGCCTCACGCTCGCTGCAGCAGAAGCAGCTGGCACACAGGGAATAAAGAAAATTCCAAAAGCAGAGCGAGCCCTGAGCCCTGTGGCAATAAATACCAAGCCCTTACATTTTTCCTAAAGGTTATGAATAAAAGAGCGTGTTCCCAGCACCGGGAATGTGCAGAAAGCAGAGCCACTGCAAGGGACAACCGACTTCATTTTGGAGCTGGGAAACTCAGTGTTAAGGTTTTCTTGGGGGTACAGCAGCCCAAAGCGTCTCCTCATCTCCAAACGCCCCACAAATTCAGTCTTTTCCCCTCAACCAATGTTTTACCGGATGCTGTAGGTCAATATTTGCCTGCCAAATTCTCAAACAGAGGGTGGTGCCGAAGGTCGCTGCCGGTGGGCAGGAGCTGGGGGGGCTGGACAAGAGACTATGCTTGCCCCACGCAGAGCCATCGGCTGGGCAAACACAGGTGCCAGCTCTAACGTGGACAAGGACAACCCCAGGTAAGGGAAAATAAACTAGGATTTGACAGTAAATGGGGGCTCTTCCAATAAGCACTGGTGTCTGTCTGGGAAAGAGGGGGTGAATTTGGCAGAGGGTTAAAGGATAGCTGGCACCACCAGAGAGGAAAGGGGTATTTGGGGTTATCTGTGGCGGCAGGATTTGGGGTGAAGAAGGAGAGGGAATGAAAAGGCCTCAAGTTTTGCTTCTTCCACTTTGGCAACTGGGGTGGCAGCAGCTCTGGGTGAGAGCAGGGACTGCTCGGAGACTGGGCAGTAGAGCCGGGAATGAAGTGTATGGCAGCTGCGCTGAGGGCTGGGCTTTGGCCTGGGGGCTCCATGTTAAGAAGAAGATAATTTATTTCTGTTTGAAAGGAGTAAGTGGCTGGGTGAAGCGGTGGCCAGGGAATGGGTGGGGTTTCACCCGTGGCCCTGGAAGCCCTGTTCCCCCTGTCCCATACAGGAACTGGAGAGCGGGGGTGGGAGAGGCTGGGTTTGCCAGAAAAGGGAGAAAGCCAGTGCTGGGAAGGGGAGGACTCTCTATTCCAGGACACGTTACTGATAAATTGCCCTGGTATTGCATTTTCTACCTGCAAAGTCCCTCCCAGGCTGTATTTGCTGAGTGCCTGCAGCCCCTCTGAGCCAGGTTAGTATCCCTTCTCCTCACAGCTGAAGATGGTGTGCCCATAACCTTGGTGCTTTGCCCAGGAGAGGAGCGGAGGCTCTTGTCTTCTTCCAGAGGCACAGTGTGTGCAGGACAGATTAGGGAAACACCATTTGCAATCCAGAGAAATGAGGGTGATGGGGTCAGAGACGCAGGATCCAGGCAGAAGAGCGTCATGTAGGAGCCTGGCTGCGGTTTCAGCTCTGCTCCAGTGCGGGTCCCTGCTCTGCTCTGATTTCGCTGCCTTGGCATTGGACCCAGGAGTCCTGTGTTGTTTCTTTGCAGCATTGTTCATCTCCCTCTTGCTTTGTGCAAGCTCCTGCGCCAACCTGTTTGGCCAGGTTGATAATTTTCTCCCTGTAGACCTGAAATAGGCTCAGCTTGCCGCTGCCAGGCAGCTGGAAATAACTTCTCTCCTGGCTGGTCCTTCTGTTCCAGAAATATGGTGTTCCTCTGGGCTCTGTGGCTGCTCTGCCTGTCTGCTCTGCACAGTCACCTGAGGGTAAGTGGCTTCACTCTGGCAATGGTGGGGGCTCTGCGGGGTGAGCACACCCTCTCCCCAACCAGCCAAGGGCAAAGGGAGCGAGGAGGCTCTCCTGCACCAGACCACGGGGCAAATACCGCCCAACGCTTCTGTGTGAGAAGCCCTGGAAGGCAAAGTGGTGGAGGACACAGCTTCTCTGCTAGGGTTTAGCCCGTGCCCCAGTGCAGCAAGGTGCCTAATCCTTTCCCCACATAACACCACTATGAATATTGTCATTATTTAAGTGGATTTCTGTAGCAATTCTTTGGAAACTTGGCTTCAACTCCATTTAGTGACCACGACCTTCAGGGGTTAACAGGAGGTTGTTTGATAACAGCTTTTTCCACCCCCCCCCTACATTTTAAATCTGGATCCCCGACAGATCTGGGATTGCAAAACTGCACTGCTGGCTCTCTGGAGGATACTTTATTTTCTACCCTTCTGACCTGCTCCCTTTCTAAACAAATCCAGCATTTGCAGCCTCTCCCGGCTCTTGCTTGCTTCCACCTCTCCACAGAGGACCCCACCACTTCTGGGGCTGCATCCTCAAGCCCTCCCCATCCCGTAGCCAGATGGGGACTGCTACACCCAGGCTGGTGCCAGTCCCTGACCTGGTCCCATGGGAACGCATTAGGAGTAGGGGCAGAGAAGACTGACTCTGGAAATTCAGAAGGAATTATGTGGGACCTGACTTGGTTTCTTTTTTGTTTTGGGTTTTTTCTTTTCCCTACAGTTTTTTTCGGCACATGCCATTGAGCAAAAGCGCCTCTTCTTAAACAAAGATGGGGAGCTGAAGGTAAGCAACGTCTGGTTCCACCCAAGGGGACTGAAATTATGCTGTGATATTTGCAAGAGTTTTCCAGTTTGTCCTGAGATAGGATGAATCCAGGCAGGGTGATGAGAAGGTCCACCTTTGTGCAGGCTTCCCTTCCTCCCTTCCTCACCCACTGCTGCTGCTGACACTGTTTGGAATCTGCAGCCTAAATACCTGGGCAGCGTATGGAGTACACATCAGTTGCTGGTGTGTACAGGGACTGGCAGGTGGATTATTTCATTTCTGATTGATAAGGGAAGATGAGAAAAACAACTAGCTCTGAGGGTGGCAGGAGAAAGACCCGTAGCTACCCACCAAGCCTGGCTCCGACAGCGCAGCACTCCTGCAGTAGGGGAATGTCATCCATATGCGGGTGGGAGCAGAGAGATCCAAGGAAAAGAGCGTGTGTTTAAGACCATGCAAATGCAAGGACAGTAGCAGCAGCGCTCCAGGCTAAAGCCTAAAAAAAATGGAAAATGAGGAAATTTGGAGAGAAGAGGGATGGAATAGAACAGACAAGTCAAGAAGAGACAGATGCCTGGAGGAGTGTTTGAGCCAAAATGGATCAAGGCTGTGACAGCATCAGAGGGTGCTGACCGCTGCGGGAGGCAGATCGGCAGTGCTAAAATATGTGAGAGGAGGAGGTGAAATCAAGGTTGAGGATAATGGATCTATAAACAGTGAAGGCAGAGGAGACGCCCTGAGCAGGTGGTGGTTCTTGCCCCCAGAACACGTTGGGCTCATTGCCTGGAGCAGGACCTCAGAACAAGTGGTGGAAGAACCACCCCAAGACCCTCACTTGGTCCATTTTTTCCAGATACAAGATTTTCTGTTTTCCAAAGTCCTTGAGGTGGTTTTAACCTCAAGGTTAAAAGGCAAAGTGAAGTGAATACACTGTGAGAGTAGAGAAGCTGGAGAGTTTTCTCAACCCATTTAGGTGTGCAGTAAAACCCATGAGGGAAGGCAGCGCCGTGCTCCTGCTTTCCCAGTGCTATTCTTCTTGTTTCTTCCCAGGACCTGAAAAGTGTTGGACTTGTACAGTCTGCTCTGCCGGGAGACGTCTCAACCCTGCCGAACACAGAGCTGGTAGACTTTACCTATGACAGCTTCCAGGAGAATGATGGACCCATGTTACATTTCACCACCAGCACGCCGGGCATGAAGAATAGCTGGAGCACAGAAGATGAAGCCATAGCTGGGGCTGGGGGCTGTCATGAACAGCCACCATCTGGGGAAATTCCCTCTTCTGAAGAGGAAGGAGAGGCTGGTGATAAAAACTGTGAGATGACTTGGAAGAAGACCCGCAGGCTAGCAGATGGCTTGATGAGATTCAGCATCGATCTCCTGAGAGAGGTCCAGCTGGAGTCCAACAGAACCAACGTGATCCTGTCACCCCTCAGCATCGCCATCGCCCTGTCTCACCTGGCACTGGGTAATTTCTTACTTACAAAAGCATCAGTTCCTGCCTTTCCCTGCACCCCCTCCCGGAGGCACTAGGAACCAATGTACAAAATGCAAAGATTAAATACAGCACCTTCCATTTAGCCTTACTTCTGCAGCTTTAATTAGGTACGATTACAATTGAAGCTGCCCTCTATGGCCCCGCTGAGGCTCCTACTCTCAGGTTTCTCCAGCCTCTTTTGTAAGGCACAGTATGTTTCTAACATGAGGCAGGAAGAGTGACGTCCCTGTTTCCCAGTACATGGGCATGACCGAGCAGGAATTTGACTTTGCTTTTTAGGAGCAGCAAACCAGACGGAGAAGCATTTGCTGGAGGCGATGCATCTGGAGTCGGTGCCTTGTCTCCACCACATGTTGGGCACCCTTCGCAGGAGGCTCACAGCATCCACCCTCAGCCTTGCCTCGCGTCTGTACCTGCAGAAAGGTGGGAGCTGGCACGGGTTGGGGGTCTGTGCTGGTGTAGGATAAAACCCTTGGTGACAGAAAGTGGCAGAAACACACTGCCATACTGGGAGATGTCTCTGTTTCCCCAAGCACTCCTCCTGGGGAGTGCCATGCCACTGGCTGAGCCACTGAGCAAATTTTTTTCAGTGTCTGATGACTTCATATAGAATTCTTTCCCTCTGCCAGGAATTGAGGTGAAAGAGAAGTTCCTGGAGGATTCAGAGAAATTCTTCGGAGCAAAGCCCATGACCCTTTCTGGGATAAGTGAGGATGACCTCGTAGCCATAAACAAGTGGGTAAAGGAAGCAACTAATGGGCAGATACCCACCTTCCTACAGCAGCTCCCTGACAACACAGTGATGCTCTTGCTCAATGCAATCCACTTCCACGGTGAGCTCCACAGCCCTTACTTCTCAAGCCTGAACATCCAGAGGAATAGTTTGCAATCTACTAGTTTTCTGCCAGTGCTGTAGCTGAACAGCATCTCCTTTCCTCGTTCCTCCCAGTCAATCTGCCTGTTCTTTTTTTGTACCTCTGCCGTTCCTTTTGCTTAGATTTCTTTATAGTAATGATTCCCAACTGCTTCTCATGCGCTAAAAATGTTACTTGACAGCAGAGCCAGAATGCAGCAGGTGGAACCTGCAGTATTTTTGCCTTGTGGTTCAGCATCCCAGACAGTGGCACATCACTGTTATCTTAACCAGGTCACAGGCAACTGACTGCACCCCGACCACAGAGCTCAGAGGCAGCTTCTGTGGATCTCTGACTACAGCACAGTGGTCAGGCACATCTCCCTCTTTTAGTTCCCTGAGGGCTGCGCATGGAAATACAGACCAAACACTTACTCCCAGGGTAAATCTGCAACCGCTTTAGCGTGGTTTTGGAGCACTGTTTCACCCTACGCAGCACGAAGGCTCTTCATTTTTCAAAGTGCAAACATCCACACTTTATCTTCATAGCCTTCAGTAATCTCCCACGCTGAGGCATGGAGATTAATCCTCGTTCTTTTTGTTATTCCATAGTCCCTCTCTGGAAGATAAGAGCTTCCTGCTGTTAGGGCTCTTCCAGCCTTAGTGTTGACTTCTCTTTGCTGCATTTCTACTTGCCTGGCCACTATCTGCCTGGTCACAGAACACAGGAGAGGAGGGGTGTCAGTCTGGTAGCTCCTGTTTTCCTACCCAAATTTAACTTTGTTGAATTTTAAACTTTTATTTTAATAGGGTTTTGGTTGAATAAGTTTGATGTTAGCTTCACTGCGCCAGATGTATTCCACCTTGACAATGAGTTTGTGGTCCCGGTTGACATGATGAAAGCCCAGAAATACTCCCTGAGCTGGTTTACACTGGAGTCCCAGGACATTCAGGTAGGGCCCTGTTAGGAGCACTACAAGTTTTGACTGGAATTTCCTCTTGCTCTTGTATTTCACTGACTGCAACTATTCTCTCCAAAAAACCAAATGTCTTAACAAGCAAAGCACACAAAAATGTAATGAGCACCCTTTGTCCTTGCTTCTAGCAAGAATTTTGAATCTTCACTCTCAATCTCAAGGAAAATCCACCAAGAGATATTCCTACTAAGTGGGAATAAATGGAGATTTAAAGCCCTGAGTTAAAGATAAATGAGGAAATATGGGAAGGAATGCCCTCAGACAATGTACAGTTGGAGCCCTTCAAAATACAGCTACTGCCAGAGTGGGTACAATGTTTGTGCACGTGGGCTTCCACCTCACCACATGTTCAGTTTTTACCAGTCAGTGGCTAAATACCAAAATCTGGTGCTGTTTATTTGCCAACAAACTTTCTCCCCTGAAGAAATCAGATACCTCCTTCCTACCAGGCTGGTTTTGTCTGATAGCTAGACTAGTTCTGTAGACCAATTAAAAACATCATTTTCTGGATTTCCACTTTCTGGACTTTCCTTTCTCTCCATAAATTCTGGTTGGTTTTATTTCCAGGTGGCCAAGTTTCCCTTTAAGAACAATATGAGTTTTGTGGCCATTGTACCAAACCAGTATACTTGGAATACCTCTCATCTGCTGGGGAAGTTCCCTTATAAACAACTATGCAAGCTTTTCCCCAAAGAGGTACCCACCACCGTGAAGATCCCCAAAATAAAACTGGATTCCCAGCTGGAACTCAACCACGTTCTCAGTCAAATGGGTAAGGCCTCTAACAGGATTCGCACAGAATAAGGGAAGCTGATCAATCTCTATGGCATCTGTTCGCTGACACTAGAAACTGCCATCCTTGTTTCTAAAGCTGTGCCTCACAGCTTGCTCCAGATAACATCCAAACTCCTTCAACTCCTATTCCTCTCCTCCTCCTTACTCTTTGCTTGCCTAGCACCAAATGTTTTGCTCCAACAAGATGATACTACAGAGAAGGCAGCTTTCACAGTTCCTCACGATCTTTATGAGTTCTTCCTACTCCTCTATTTGTACCCAAGACCAACTTCCTCCTGTGCATCAACCTTTATCTCTTGCTTTGTCATTGAACACAGTGTCCATGACAGAAATTTCCAACAGAGAGAATGCAGATGACAAAACCTGGAACTGAGAGGTCACTGGAACAAAACAGCATGCGCTGCATTTCCAGATGAAAGTAAATTAAGAGTTCACTCTGTTTTGCAGAATTGCTGGAGGGAAAAAAAAAAAAAATCTCTGTAAAAGCATTTCCAGCCTAGCAAGGAGGAGCCCTCAGACTTGGAGCTGCTTTTTAAGGAAGGTTTTCCTTTCTTAGAGTAATATTCTAAATGAGGAGGACAATGCACGTGAAAACTGTTCCGGTTTTGGCACCCTCAGCTCTTCATACAGAGAGGGCCTGGGGAACCTGCAGCTTTTGTGACTGTTGCCTTCAGTCCTCCATGGTGGACAACAGATTAGGAAATTGCTTTCTCTGGATACCTTTGAGAAAAATCAGAGCTGGTGGCACCCACTGGGAAAGGTTAACTTAGTCTGGTTTCTCTGTAGGCCTCCAGGAGCTGTTCACAAACCCAGATCTCCAGAAGATCACAGATGACCCTCTCTTCGTATCCAGTATACAGCATCAGTCTACCCTGGAGCTTAAGGAAGACGGGGTGGAAGCATCTGGTGCTACCAGCGTTGCAATTTCACGCTCATTCTCTGCCTTCAGCCTTGACCGACCCTTCATCTTCATCATGTTTGAAGATGAAACAGGCATCCCGCTCTTCATAGGCAGTGTCCACAACCCAAACCCCAATGCTGCTCCCCAGAGAAAAGTGCTACGGGACTCACACGAAGCAACAGCTATCAATGAGTACCCCATGCCCAAATAAGAGAGGAACAGAGCCTAACCATTCTGGGACTGTTTCCTGACCCTTTGGACCAGCTAAGAGAGGCCGCCTATCTTTGGAGACCTCCCTCTGAGGCCACCCCTTGCTGTTTTCCTTTACAGATCCCTAGACACCAGTCCTGGGATAGCCCATTCCAGCCTTGACAAGCTTCTCCAGGCTGGGGTTCCCCTCTGTTGAACCTGAAAAGCTTCCTCTGCCTGGATTTCCCTTCCAGGGCTCTCAGTCCTGAAAGGGAGACTTCCTAGTCCCCAGACTCTTATTAGAGTCTTTATTAAGCTCTTATTAGAATCCCCTGTAGCCTGGAATCATCATCAGCATCTGGCAGCTTGGAAAACAGCCAGAGGTATTTATATGGCTCTTCCTTCTGCAGTTCCTGTGAACATGTCTCCCTCAAAGCCTTCCTCTGAAAACCGTCTGTACCCACCGAGAAAATGACCTTGAGATCAACTGGACTAGTAACCAGTTGTCTTCTTTTCAAAGATTCCCTTTTCCCACTTCTTGGCTCTGGTGTTGGAGGGCTTGCAGTGGGAACTCTCTTTTTTTCCTTATCTCCAGCCCTTTTCCTGGGAAACCTTAGGTTCTTGGGTAATGCTAGATTTTTCATGATATATTTTATAAAGTGTTTTTTAGTAATGTTTATGTTGGCAGAATAATAAAGAGTAAAGCAGGATATATTTGCTTAAGGTGTTGCATTGAAAGACCCAATGGATGAAGTAAAAAGGCACCCAGCTTGAATCATTGCAAAGATGAGGAGGAACAAAGTCTGGGCGTGGAGGATGGAAAGAGAGGAGGGGCTCTTGCAAAGGGTCTGCTTTTTGCTGCACCTGATCATGTAGGACAACAGGGGCTGTGAGGTAAAATGGCAAATCCCTAAAGATTGTCCAAGGACCAAGTCCCATAAGCTTTGGGCATCTCACCTGCAGAGTGTGGAAGGGACTTCCGCAGCTGGCTTTGTGAAATGGGGAGAATTCTTTGAATTTGGGCGTGAGCTCAGTGGCGCAGGGACAGGAGCATATTTTACCTGTGAGCAGCAATGTGGATTTTGACACCTGTAGCTGCATGTCACTGCTTTTGCCCCGTTTTTGCAAAAGGCAGCGTCCCTTTACAGCATCACTTTAGTCTGAGATCAGCACAGCTCCCTGGATTCCGATATAGCAGTGCATGCCTGAAATAAGCTACCTTGAAAGACTCTTGGGAAACCCCCCCACCCAACCAAGCCATCCTACCACTTAAAAATATTAGTCTAACTCACCGTAGCCTGCCACGCTGAAGCTATTTCTGTGCAAAACAACTGCTGTCCATAGTAGATTCTGCTTCCAGTCTCCCTCAGCTTCTGGTTAAAAAGGATGGTGCTCTATTTTTGTGGAATAGCAGTTACAGAGCACAAGGGCCATCCTTCTGGCAGTGTTTTCCCCACTCAGGAAGTCTGCCTTCTCTCAAAGGAAGGAGCAGAATGC
The DNA here is from genome assembly GCA_013400375.1 of Thinocorus orbignyianus. Taxonomy (NCBI): domain Eukaryota; kingdom Metazoa; phylum Chordata; class Aves; order Ciconiiformes; family Thinocoridae; genus Thinocorus; species Thinocorus orbignyianus. Next base: position 23,788 of record VXBW01001779.1, read on the forward strand.
TTCTGGGAGCCTCCGTCCCTGAATAGTCTGCACCATCTGCTGGAATAAGAGAAGGACTGACTCACTAACCACGAATTTCGGGGAGGCAGGAGACTTTGGGGAATAAAAAGTCCTGGCTCAAACCTGCAATTACACATTTCTTGCAGTCTAAAACGGGAAGAATGGCTAAAGATAATGGCTACCCCTCTAACCAATGCAGTGACACGTACCCTTCAAAAAGAGGGTGTAATTACAGGGCCATGTAATTTTAACAAGTAAACCCACAATAATTCAGGCCTACTGTGAGGGCACAGCTCTAGCCCACAGGGAACATTTTAGCATATTTATTTATACAGATTCATTCTTAACATTCAGAAATACCACCCCATGCCTTAGGTAAGTCTTGCTTTGGCTCCTGCAACCTCAGTGCCAGCCTCCCCGAATTCCAACCTCTGCAAAATTTGAAAAGCAACTCTTTGTTTTCATGCCCTCCAGCTCTTCTATAAAGTTTTTTTGCCCCCCTTATTCCCAGGTTCCTGAGTAGCTTGGGTCTTATTTTCTATTTTCTGTCTCTCTTCTATCTCTCCTCCTACAAGCTATTCTTGTCAAACTACTAATTTCATCTTACTTGACAGTACAGCAGCCCTCCATGACTGTGCTTTGCTCAACAAATTATCAGCTACACCAACCTTTAGACTCTTTTTCACTCCGCCGACTCTCCGGAATAGGCAGTTTGTAAAATGCAAAGTAATATTAATGTCTCTGCTGAGGAATTTCCACTTTGCATTGCTGAGCTTTCACTTTGACTGAGCTCTCTCCTGAAAAGATACGACTGGCACAGAGCATCTGCTCCACAGCTCATCAGCACAACTGCCTGAGAATATCAAATACGTCTCAATATCTTTAACGTATTTTTTTATTTTTCCTTAGTAGAGAAAATTCATACAAACATGATCAGCACTTCCACAGCACAGGTGAACACCGACCAGACAGCATATTGCCAACTATCTTCAACCACAACAGCAGTAAATTGTTTGTATTGATTTAACAAAACTGATTTAAGCCTTGCATGCAGTTAGAGGAGTATTAACACGCTGTTTCAGGGATGCCCTTCACCTACAGGAATACACCTGGCTTTGGTCTACAATAACATTCTGCCACTGGTTTAAATGGTTTCAAGCCAAACCTGTATTTAAACAGACGTATATGAAACTGTAGAAAAGATGTAAAAATTTCTCTAATGGTCTTTCCATAAATGGTATTTTAATACCACAAAGAAGGTATCAAAAAGAGATGAAAACCACCAGAAGTTGTCTCCACAGCCAACACCCCCATTCTTGGGTCGATGATGGAAGACTAACAAGCACAAACCTCTCTTGGCAGATGAATTCTCATGGAGCAAGCTGAGAAGCAGCTGAAAGCAGAGCTGCTGCTCTTATGAGAAAGGGTCACCTTTGAAGCACTGACTAGTCACAGGGGGGACTACCTGATTTGCTTTTCTGTCTTTCAATACCAGCAGCTGCCGCTTCTCTAAAGCCATCCTGTCCTCTTTGCTGAGGGATGGTGTGAGCTCAGAGCCAGAATGCATGAGTTACTCCTCACTGCCTTTTAGTGGCGAGGCTGGTGGCCCAAACAGGAGATGTCCCCAGTACAAGCCTAGAGCGGGGGCACTGACATGACAATACTTTACTTTCAGTGTTTCTAAGCAGACAAACAGCTGCCCTGGATCAGTCCGGCTATGTGACCAGTTAGCCCAGTGTCCTGGCTCTCCCAGGAGCCAGTAACAGATGACTGGAGGGAAAAAAAAAGCCAAATGACTAGGGACAAGGCAAACCAACTGTTCTCTGGTTGCATTGCCCAGCTGCTGACTCTGATGTTACATCTGGCCATTGTTAGCCTTCAGTGGACCTGTCTTCCACTTACTTGGTTTGGGTTGGTTCCTCCCCCCAGATCTATTCATCTTTCATCTTCTGCAACATTTAGTTACAAAGAGTTTTACAATTTAATGCTTATGAAAAATAGACTGTCTTGATTTCAGTGTGCACTGATGGGTGCTCCCCTAGCATCTTCTCTTGCAAAAAATTCTGAAACCCCTCTGCCCCTTTCCCTTCCACAAGCTCCTACACCATTATTTTTCTCAGGCAGAGTCCTTGGCTTTTTAGTCTCTTTCTTTTCAGCCAAAAACGTTAAGCCAGTTATGTTAATAACTTATTGTTAACTAGTAACTATCCCTGTACAGACCCACTTCTGAACATCTTCCCCTTAACTACTATAAACAGCAATGGAATCCTGCTTCCACTTTACAAGTCTCTCCATTAAATCTTGGACATAAATCCATAAATCAATTAAACACTGCTGCATTAACCATACCTCTGAGACACAAGAAATTCCCTATATGGCAAAACTGCAGGGATCAAAGCCTTGCTCAAAACAGGGCTGGGAGCATTTGCCCCTCTGAGCTGTGCTTTACCCACCAGACTGCCCTGATTGCAGGGAGTATATTTATTATTAAAAAAATCAGTGCAATTCAGCAGGAGGGTGGCAGCAGCATAAAATAGGAGTAGAGCACTTTAAGAGAGCCCTGGGAAGCTGTAACTTGAAGCCAGCTGAAGGCTGGGCTGGGGGAAGCAGCAAAAAGCAGATGTGGCCGCAGCAAACCCACACTGTCCCCGACCCACAGCCGCTGGGAGCCTGCGACGGCTGAGAGGAGCCCAAGGTAAGGGACACCTCAGCCTCGGTTACTGCCAGCGACCGGGGCAGCCGAGGGCAAAGGCTGAGGCTGGGGAGCTCTCAGAGCACCTGGGAAACGGGAAGAAAGGTTCTTCTGCAGGTGGTAAAGGGTGGGATTCCCACCAAATGAAGGGTCTCACCGAGGGATGGGAGCCACCAGCATCCTAGGGCACCTCTTTGCCACCGGGGCTGGACCATGTGTGGGAAGTGGGGTGGTTTTCTGCACTTCCAGCACCTGTGCTGCAGCTGGGAACACGCTTTTTTTTTGTGACGGTAACAACTTTGATGACAGTCAAATGCTTTAGACCTAATGGTTACAAGATGCTTCAGGAGTCAGTGCTGTGGGATAGAGCAATCACTGCAAAGAGTCCGAGCTTGCGGTTGATGTTTCATGGCACCCCTAAAATCAGAAACGTTTATAAATGATGTATCACGATAGATGGAAAGCAAAATATTTCCTTTGCACCTGCAGGCCTTCACAAATAGACAACTCCCAGGCACAAAGCTCATTTCTCAGTTTTCTTCCTGTACCTTCCTGACCGTAACATCACAGGCTGTTGCTCTTTCTCTTCTCTTCAAAGGCAGCCACAGATTTTAATATCATGTCTGAAACCATCCCACCTCTCCCCCAACCAAATTCTTTTCTCTGCATTTTTGGCTGTGTGCTAAGAGACATGCAAATAGAATCCAGATGTTCAGGCCAATTCAAACGCAAAAGGCTTTGTCTTTCTAAAATGGAAATTGCTTTCTGGCACAAGTTTGAGAAATACGAAGCTGGTGACGGTACTGGCAAAAACAATACAAATCTGCAAAACCAATCTCCGCTCTCATGCTCCCAGGAGCTCAGTGTAGTTGGAAGCATTGGTTGTGTTGGGATTATTTTTTTTCTTTTCAGAGAAAAGGTTATGCTCCATGGAAAACCTTCATCTCAAGTAGATTGGGGCAAATCTCTTCTGCTCAGCACGCAAGAGCACTGCTTGGGGCAGGCATCCTCACAAAGCCCTCGCTAAAACCCGTTTAACTTAGACTCACACAGGGCTTCTGTGAGCTCTCTTTCAGCATGGTGCCTATTTGCTGTAAAACTCTGCAGTGATAAGAGCAATCCCAGTATCTTATCTGCTCTCATGCCACCAAACAGATTGGTTTGTTCCAGTATGGTAAATCCTCTTGATACACATCTTCTACACCAGAACTCCTCATCTACTCAGCAGCTAGGACAGGAGCAGGTCACAGGATGCAAGTGCATGGGGAAAAGAGGGTACCACTTCTGTGTTACAGTCTACACACGGCTGAAAACTTAAAAACTCCACTGTGACACCTTTTTCTCCAAGGCAGAGTTACCTCCAGTACAAAAAGAGGGTTGGAAGGAAAGGGAGACAGTGAACTGCCTTTCACTGATGTAAAACCTCCGTCTGAACAGACTGGGTCCTGAACTGGGACTGTTGTAGCCACGTGGCTTGAAGTTGTATTTCTACCAGCAGGCATGTTTTCTTTACAGCTGAAGTTAATCTGAAACACATGTTCCTTCTCCTCCTTCACTGGATGCCTGGATCACAGGGGTTAGTTAAATACAACCCTCTTCCTTTAATTCTGAGAATCTATATAAACATTGCTTCAGACCAGCCTTAGTGGCGTCTGTTCTCAGGGACATGACACTTCTGCAGGAGCTCTGGCTCACCCACAGTGGAACCCTGGGTTACACACTGCCCTTTGGACCAGACAGATCTGCCCGCAAGGGCCACACACGCCAGTACTAGAGTGATTCGAAGTGGATTCCACAGAAGAAACAGTTTTGGGATGTTTGGTACTTTCCTCCTACCTCCATTAAAAACGTTCCATAAGCCAAGCCCTGCCTTTTGCTTCTTCTCTAGATCTGGCCCAGAGTTAGGTATTTATCCCCAGCCCCTTTCCTTACTGTCTTTTCCAAAAGCTCTCCTACTTTTACTTTATCAAATTGCAAATCAGTAGCAAAGGGTGAATATAGGGTGTATATGCAGACACATGAAGCAGTAACTTGTATCACAGCGCAGCAACTGGGCAGTTTTGTCTTCTGCCCCATTCAACAACATGGATTCACAACCTTCTATAAGTGCTAAAGTATTGCATTTTTGAAGGTCACAACCCAGAAGATGGGTTTTAGTGCTTTTCTGGACCTTGGCACTCAGGAACTGCCAGCATCAGTGTGGTTTGGGCCACACACATCTGCTTTTGCACTCAGGCACACCCAGGCATGTGTGCTGGCCCAATTTTCAAGTCATTGGGGCCAGACTGGCTGAATACTTCAAACTGGAGACGAAGAAGAAAACCCAGCTAAGATCAGGTGTGTGTTTCACTGCTCTCCCTGTCACCACCAGGCACAGCAAAAAGTAGGGGTAGAGATACACTTGCTCAAACTACCTCTATCTTGTTCTTATTCTGTAGGTTCAGGCATGCAGATTCCAGTGGTTCTCCTTCTCCTGGGTCTCTTAACTGTCCCAAGTAGATCCCAGAACTCGGCTACTGAGCAGGTGAGTAGGAGACAACGAGCAGAGAGTGAGGGGGAGATGCTTGGAGGAAAGAATTTAATTTTAGAGAATCCTATGGAAGGATTAGGCTACGCTCCTAAGTTGCTAGGATTTTATTTAGCAACATAATGAGACTAACTCCTGCTTTACCTAGATAAAACCAGAGTTGTTACATCAGGGGATGACCATGAGGCAGAAATAGGGGGCTCCAAGCTGAGTGCTGCCACTTGAAAGTAAAGTAACTGTTTCTAAACTCTCCATCAGTAAGATTAAGGCAGTATTTCTGTAGATCATGGGACAGTATCTGTAGGTTGCTTGCCTTTGAAATGTCTATCGTGTATCTATCCTTGTAAACTATAATTCTAACCAAAGCACTCCCTGTACCTGCTAGAACTCTGCCACAGCTGATGGGGCCAACGCTGGCGAGGTTGAAGAGGAAGATCCATTCTACAAGAGCCCTGTAAACAAGCTGGCAGCTGCAGTCTCCAACTTTGGCTATGACCTGTACCGACAGCAATCCAGCCGGACAGCCACTGCCAATGTGCTGCTGTCTCCCTTCAGCCTGGCTACTGCTCTTTCTGGTCTCTCACTTGGTGAGTTCTTGGCCCGTTTCCTTAGAGGCTCTTTGGTTTGACAGGTCTTTCCTCATACTGTTGGTCTCCTTGTTGGCAGGGGCTGGAGAACGAACAGAAGACGTGATTTCTCGTGCTCTCTTCTACGATCTGCTTAACAAAGATGAGGTCCACAACACTTACAAGGACCTGCTGAGCAGTGTGACTGGTCCAGAGAAGAGCATGAAAAGCGCCTCCCGGATCATCTTGGAGAAAAGTAAAAGTCCTTCTTCCCTTCTATCAAAGTTTACCTATATAACTAGCAGCAGGGAGAACACACTGAATCACACTGCACTATCAGCTTTGGCTCTGACATACTCTTGTGCCAGGATGCAGATAGTCCATGGAATGCTGTTGCTGCTCCAGAAAAAGCCTAGGAAGTTTGTGTGCACATAGATAGAAGACTAGACTTATGCACACAAAGACACTGGTGAAAGAGCAGCTAACATGTGGAAGACCTAGAAGAAGCTTGCTGAGAATTTTGCCTTCACTCTAGGTTTTCTGGCAGGTGTTGCTAACTTCCAGCAACCACAAATCCCATTATCTCTTCATGATAGCATTCAGCCATGTTCCTTTGTTTAATTCCTTGTAGAACTATTTGAAATGTCTGCTTTTGGCGTGCAATAAACATCTGCTGAGAAAGTTAAGAGCTATCTTTTGGAACCTACTTGTTCCAAGAATCCAATAGGTTGAGTAAGCCATACTCATAAAGCAAACTGGAAAAGGAGAGACTGCTGTAGGACTAGCTGTATCCAAGCCTTTCGTTTTTATCCCTTTCCTTTACTTCTCAGAACAGAGTTATCCCATGCTCCAGCATGGGTGGCTATAAGATTTGGATCAGTTTATGTGCCTTCATTTTTCTTCAAAGCAGGTTTCTGCACACACAAAGCCACAGATACTTTATGAGAGCGCTGCTGCTGGGCTTTGGATGGCAGTCTGCTGCCTCGAGAGTGTTTTGCTATGGGAGCTCACTGCAATATTGATCTTTTCCTTTCCCAGGATTGAGGGTGAAGCCTGGTTTTCACAGCCAACTAGAGAAATCCTACAAGATGCGCTTGAGGGCACTAAGCGGCAATAGCCAGTTAGACCTCCAAGAAATCAACAACTGGGTACGACAGCAGACAAAGGGAAGGATTATGCGGTTCATGAAGGACATGCCCACAGATGTCAGTATTCTCCTTGCCGGGGCTGCTTACTACAAGGGTAAGAATGCTGCATACTTGGTTACAGAGAGGGTCTGTGAAGCATTCGTTAGAAAGATGGGAGGGAATGCTCCCACTTCCAATGGAGCAAACAGACTCCAAAGAGACAGAGTCTCAGAAGAAAGTGTTTGAGAATGTTTAGTATAGAAGAAAAAAATGCACACTACCCAAACAGAAATACTCCCTGGGGGAGGAACTATTACTCTTGGGAAGCTGAATTGACCTCTTTGCAGTAAGAGACCAGAGAGGAAAGTTTAAGCTTGCAAAAATCCACAGGAAGAGACAAAGTATTACCATTTAGGGAAAGCACAGCTTAAAGGGTGTATTTAGCCTTTTTACCACTGTAAAGGGAACCGTGGGAGATAGTAGTGAGCTGTTCTAGAACATGCTGTCAGTCAGCGTCCTGGAGAATTATTGCTTAGAGACAAGGAGCGAAATAAAGGGTGGGGAGAGAAGCACTTTATATGCATTGACACAATTGTTACCCTTTAAAATAGTTTTGCAATTATGTAAGGAGACAGCAACTTCCCAATAGCTACTCCACCCATACACTGGCTTGATTTTTTTATTTCCCATTTAGCTAATACTCAGATGAAAAGGAGGGGCCAAAGAGTGGCAGAAAAATCAGTAGCTCCAATCAGGCTATTTCTATCTCTGTCATCCTTCAGCTCTGCCTCATCTCTTAAAGCATAAACACTGTATATATACACAAAGTGGAAGATTACTCAACCACAGACAGAAATCCGGCTTCACACGCTATTTTTCCATAAAATCCTCCATTTTATCTTTTAAAAAACAGGGGCATGGAAAACCAAGTTTGACACCAAGAAGACTGCCCTGAAAGACTTCCATCTGGACGAGGCCAGAACTGTGAAGGTGTCCATGATGTCAGACCCCAAAGCCATACTGCGCTATGGTTTTGACTCAGAACTCAACTGCAAGGTCAGAGAGCAAATATTGCACAAGATCTCCCAAAACTACTGAGGAACAGGCTCAGCTACACTTCCCTGTTAACCCATTCCAGAAGATAGCCTTGCTCCTCCCATCAGGCTACTTTTGCAATCCCTGTTTTGGAAGGCAGGATGGCGATCCTTAGCCTATCCTACTTCTACATTGGCTACATCACAAGCAGTTCAGAATGCATAGATCCTATTATCCTGTATTGTTTGACCTAAAGTTGGGCAAAGAAGGGCAGGACACACTCCTTAAAACTTTGCCATCTTTACCTCTTTCACCAAACCTTTCACTGTAGCACAAACCCAAAGGTGTTCCAGCTGAGAATCCCCCAAAGCAATACTGCAGATCACTGCGGGATTCAACAGGTGAGAAAGAGCAGTTGCCATGTAACAGCAGAAAGAGCACAGCACGGGCTGATGAAAGCCTGGGCACCAGAGGGGTCAAGAAACATCATGTCTGAGAAAAGCAAATAGGGAAGAAAACCAGGCAGGTCTGAGATTCAGGCCTGTGCCTGGCACGGGATGGATAAAACTGTTTATTATTGATGTGAACCTTTCTTATTTATAACTGGCCTTCCAGATCGCCCAGCTGCCATTGACGGAGGGAATCAGTGCCATGTTCTTCCTGCCTACGAAGGTGATCCAGAATATGACTCTGATTGAGGAAAGCCTTACTTCTGAGTTTGTCCATGATGTAGACAAGGAGCTGAAGACAGTCCATGCTGTGCTAAGCTTGCCCAAATTAAAGCTGAACTACGAAGAGGCACTTGGCAGCACACTAAAGGAGACAAGTATGTATATCACACACCCTCTGCAGACTGCCAGGGCTCAAAGCAGTGGGCAAGTTGCTTCCTGCTCTCAGAATTTGAAGCTGGTGGGTTATTAGTTATGTCCTGCTGTCAGTCTGTAGAGATGTCACCAGCAATAAAACCACTTTGGTCCAGGACTCAGCTTTTTATCACATCTTTCCACCAAGCTCATACAACACTTCTCAGATCAAGAGGGAGAAGCTCAGTACCAACAGGTGTGAGCTGCTTCTCCCTGTTACCCCCAGTAAACTCTTCGAGAGTAGCAATGTATCCTCCTGGATCACAGCATTATCAGGACTGCTCCCCGATCCACAATCTATGCTTTCAGCTAATGGAATTTTCTTTCTTTCCTCCAGGGCTCCAATCACTTTTCACATCACCTGATTTTACCAAGATGTCTGCCAAGCCTATTAAGCTCTCTCACGTGCAACACAAGGCAGTTCTGGAGCTTAGTGAAGATGGGGAAAGATCCACACCAAATCCCGCGGTGAATGCTGCTCGTCTGACCTTCCCCATCGAATATCATGTGGACAGACCTTTCATTCTTGTACTGCGAGATGATACCACTGGAACCCTCCTCTTCATTGGCAAGATCCTGGATCCCAGGAGTGTTTAGATCCCTTCACACTAATCTGCAATGGTAGGGCCCAAATGGAAAGGGTGGCATTGGGAGGGATACTGGCTCCCTGCTCTGCTGCACAAAGACACAACTTGCAAATCTTATGCCTTCATGCTGCAATAAAAGAGCTTTTGCTATTAATCTCAGCAAGCCCCAGTATTCTCCCTTGAAAGATTGTCTGCCTACATCATATGCCTTCACACTCCCATTTTCTCCAGATAAGCTACAACTCACTTCTGTGTCTTCCATGCACATCATCTCATGTATACTGCATTTTTCCCTATCCTGCCCTTCAATCTGACACGAGTTGTTTAAATGGAATCCCTCATCACTGATGCAGCTATCACTGGTAGCCCTCTAAGTTCTGTTGTGCCCCACAGCTTGTCAGTATGACCTTCCCAGCCTGCTGCCTCATCCAATCCAACCATTTAGGTTTCATGCTGGCAAGAAGAAAAGCGCTTCACAGCATCAGAAATAAAAGGCAGCATGGTCTGGGTGTTTGTGACCAACAGGGTACCACGCGTGGTAGAGTCACATCTCTAGAAACAGACACATACACAAGCAGCTCAAACGTTTGCTCCAAGCACACATGCAGAAATTACACAACAACATCTAACTCCCATCATACCACACACAGACCCCTCATGTTAGAACTGGTCATTTTATTTACAACAGTCTCACTAAAGAGCACTTCAGACTTCGTTCAAGTGGGTACATGTGATTTTCCAGCTTGTACTACATGACTACCTTACCACATGAAACTTAGCTTTGATGAAAGATCAGATTGCAGCTTCCTTTGACTGGGAAATTAAGTCCTCTGAAGGACGCTTCTGGGGAGCTCTAACAGACAGGTCTTCATCTCTTGTAGTTCCTGGATCTGGGCACTCCAAGGACCACAGTGCACTGATAAAATGCCCTCTGCTCTTTGAATTGTGCTCAGAGCTTCAGAAACTGCAAATCTGAAATAGGAAGAGAATAAAAATAGAGTATACAAAATACTTAACTCATCTCCCTTGACTTCCAGAACATTCAACCCCTCCCCAATAAAAACTTAAACCGTTCATGGGTTCATGGGTATGGACCCTCCCCTCCACTGCCTTCCAGCACCAGGGAAATAGCGTGTACTTGAGCTGCAAAGGGAGGATGGGGAGGGGAGAAAAAGGTAAGGAAATGGGCAAAAACTTAAAACATTCCTTTTGAACATAGATACCCACTGCTTCACCACTGCAGCTCCAGCTAAAATTAATTCAGTTAAAGGGAAGTAGTGTTAGATTTGCAGAAGCAGTCTGGGGATTTGCTTGCCAAGAGGGCCAAAAGAGAGCAAGAGGATTTTATTTCCTCCTTTGAAAAGATGTCAGCAACGTTATACAACTGACACATAAGCACCCAGGGTGACTAGTTGTCACAATAAAACAATAGGATGGGGAATAAATGGAGCCAGGGAGAAGAAAAGAGTAGACAGGCACAAAGCAGAAAAATGGGTCCAAAGAGAGTCACGAGGCAAAAGTGAACCTCGGTAGGATTAATGATCCTGCACTTGAGCAATGGCCAACTTTTGTACCCGTAGCAGACTGGCCAGGGCCCTGCAAGACACCCTGCAAGGTGCCAAGGACCCCCTGCCATGGTATCACGTCAGACACACAGGAGTGGTGCAGGGAAGGGACAGAGAATGAAAGCAAATTTACCCATTGAAGAGAATTTGTGCCAACTTGAAGAGTTCATGACCTATTTCTACACTTGATGGCCCATGATGAGCTTCCACAATCTCAATACTCCTCTCCAGGTGTCTGGCTGCTTCCTGCCACTTCCCTGATTGAAAAAAAACCAAACCCAGCAAAAAAAGAGTTATGAATACTTTCAAGAGCTACTGCTACCCGAAGAATTTGACAGCACTGTGCAAAATGAGATGAACTACATCCACAGCATTCCTGGGAGGCTGCTGACCTCAGAACCAGGACAGAGAATCTAGAAGAACATGAGATCACATTACTGTTCACTGGCTGCTGGGAATGTAGTTTTGGCTAAAGCAGTCTGAGAGCTCCAGTGTCAAAACTAGACAAATGGGAGAAAAGTGAAAGGGCTCATCAGGGAAAAAGCTAGTCATGTTAAATTCAAAGTTCATAAAACTGAAGATGGTGAGAAGACAATGGCATACCAAGAGTAGCGTAGACCTGTGCCAGATGATCTTCCATCTCTCCCATCAGCAAATGCTCTGGAGACAAGAAGTTTCCAGCATCCATCTGACACTTCAGGAGCAGTTTGACAGCCTGATCTATAACAAAATGGAGTATAAAATTCATCCTGCTGGCCACTCTCCAGATTTCCATGACCCATGAAATCAAATCAATCCAATCTCATCTTTGCATCTTACAGAGTTTGGTTTGGGTTCGGTTAGGATTCAACATTGACTTCATCCCCAACCCTGCTCATTCTAATGTGGCGTTGCCCAGACTCACTCCAGGAAAGCAAGTCCTGGGAGTGCATAACTCCAGTGTTATCCCTAGTTCTTTTAGTTACTATGGAACAACGTGTGACTTAGATTAACACCCGGATCAGGGGTATAAAAAACTTAAAGCTCAAGTCTGCAGGGACACCAGGCTGCGTGCCAGACAACCCCAACCGCGTAAGCAACAGTGCCATCTCATGGCTAAAACTTCATCTCCTGATGCGCACTCATTAGCTGTTGACCTTAAAGGAGAAAGCTGAGCCTTACCAGCCTTCCTGTCTTTTAGCAGTTCTAACGCTTTCTTGATTTGCTGCTGAAGGTTCTGCAAACGGCGTGACAGGCTCTCTCTGCTGACTGAGGCTGCACAAGCTTCATTCGAACAACAAAGCATGTCTTCTCCCTGTAGAAATCATCCCCCTGATCATTCCTGCTCACTCAAAGCTGACTTTCCACTTCTGCTACCTCTGTATCATGTTACAGAGATACTAAATTGTTTAATGAGCACAACCGAGAAATTAAGTGACTTGCTTGTGAATTGCTATTGGCTTATCTGATTTTATGGGAAATGTCCAGGAACAGCGATGACTACATGAGGTATGGATTAGGCTAAAGCAGGGTCATGTAGTACCCAACTAATGTTCATGCACACAATGTTGACTTCTCCTCATCTAATCCGTGCTACACACTGTTTTCACCTACATCCTATGAACTTCAGGGAGTGTGACTCTTCCTACACATGGCCCCCATAAGCACACTTTCTGTGCTAGACTCCAGGCCTCTGTTTTCTTTCCTAAATATCCCCCTTACCCCAATCTGACATTCTAAGGTTCCTTCAGGAAGTTCAAAGATATTTTAACTTGCTACTAAAGGCATTATTTTCCCTATAATGCTGGAAGACTGATATGCAAGAACATTACAAGGAAGCTGCTAAGGACAGCGAAGATACAGCCTTGACTCTACAGGGGCTTTTGCCTTCTTAGCAGAGGTCACAGACTCAGGTCTTTAACTCTTAAATATCCCAGAGACCAAAATGTTATACACCCTGGTAAGTGATGCAACCATAACTATGGAAGAACTACCTGCATTGAAGCCTGGCAGCGAGGACAGCGGAATGAGTTTCTCACGGACACCACACTCTTGAGGTCAGACTCTAACTCATCCAGGCATGCCCGGCAGCGGCACTCAAAGAAATACTGACTGAGAAGCTCCTGTCTCTCAGCAACCTTCATTCTACATCGGTGAGGCCCTGCAAAGGGATGGCAAGGGTGGAAATCACTGAATAAGCACAGTTCTTAATATCTTATCTATCTTTGTTACAATTGAAACTAGATGCATCATCTTTTGGAGAGGACATAGCTGGAGACTGGAAACCTAACAGTGGGCTCAGGAGATAAACTCTTGCTTTGATAGCTTTGATCAAGGTTTATACACAAAGAAAGACTCTATCAAAATTATACTGGGAATAATGATATTAATAGCAATCAGTCAGCACGCCAAGTAGAGGCAAAAGGATGTCTGTGCCTTGAGACAGAGTTAATACTTACCGTAGCAATGGAAAATCTCTTGGCCACTTGGGATTGACTGTGATGCCCTGACAGTGGCAGCTGTCCCGCTAAATGACACACTGGTATTGGGACAGCAGGAATGGTTGAGAAGGCTAAGGACAGGAAAGAAGGCTGTCGCCAGGCGCACAGGCTTCTTATTTACAACAGCACCATCTCCGGACCCTAAAGGCAGAGGAAAAACAAGTAGGTTGAGAATGAACACTCAGTAACCCACACAACTTACGCAATGGACATAGCAAATGATTGCAGAGAGCAGTAGAAAGGTTTCTCATCTATTGCTGCAACAAATAATAGCTAAATACCCTCTACATGTGCACCAAAAACCAGGTAAGCACAGGACAGGCCATTACATTTTAAGCAAGTCATTCCTATCTGCAACAGAAGCTTTTTACAACTGATAATTCAGTCTCTTCACAAAAGCTAGATAAGCAAGGACAACAGAGAAGGGCTTCAATGTTTTTATCTTACCCGACTCCTGCATGACAGTGATCGCTTGTGCATTACATTGCAGCTGCAACACATGCCTCAGCATCGCTTCTGCCATAATCTTCAGCTCTGGAGACAATTCACCCCGTGTTTTTTCACACATCTCTGGTTTGGATGTCTTCTCAGATGATTCCCGATTCAGAACAGCAGCCTCTAGACCAGCTTCTTGCAGTTGTTTGCATACAGCTACCACACTCAGCATGCAAAGGAACTTATGTTCAGGGCTGTGCTTCTCAGCATGTGGCAAAAGGTTGAACACAGCTTGGTAAGAGCTCTGGTACTGACCTTTGGCGTTACAACCAGGAATACTTCTGGTACCAGTTCTCCTACCCGGTGCCTCACTGGGATGTTCACATCTTGCCTCCTGGTTATGAAAATCCTTGTCACCATCATGGGACCATTCCACCAGCCTACTGACCTCTTCAAATCCTGCCAGTAGAACAGTCCTCAAGGCAACATGGCAGAAGACCCCTAATGTGAGAAGCAGGGCTCCCAAGGAGCACTCTGTCCTGTGGTACTGCTCCCATGCCACATCTGCACATTTTTGGCTGCAGTACTTTGCATAACTGCACCCACGGCAAGGCACTGAGGCTAGGAGCTGTCCCAAACAACGATGGCAATAAAGATCTGCGTTTGTGACTCGAGTATCCCATAGTGTCTCACTGCTGTCCTGCAGAAGAAAGCCCTCCCCTGGGCAGAGCACGCTTACAAAGGCCTCCTCTTTCAGCAGATTCTGGCCTGGCTGGATGTCCTGCCTGGCCACTAAGTGACGTCCTCTCTCCGTATCAAAATTCAGGCTTAAAGATGAAGATGCACCTGAAATGCTCTCATTCTCTTCCCAGAACTCTGACTTCCTCTGAATGTCACCACACGCTTCTCGTGCAGGCTGTGGATAGCTCTCTTTCTCATATATTTTAATCTTCAGTTGACTTAGCTTTTTTAGCAGTGTCTGGTGTGCAGGATCAGTCATGACCCCATCAATAGCAATTTTATTCTCCACTGCACTGAGGGCATTTGCTGCATCCTGTAACCTCCCCAAGCACAGCAGACATTCTGCCTTCCGCAGCAAGATCTTGGGTAGCAGCCTGTCTGGATAGCCATGACTTTCAGCCCTGGCAATATCTTCCAAACAAACCTAGAAACAAAGACAAGGATAGGGTCAAACTCTTTTCAGTGGTGACAGGATAAGGGGCGAAGGACACAACCTGGAACGTGGGAAATTCCATCCCAACATGAGGAAAAACTTCCTTCCTTTGAGGGTCACAAAGCACTGGAACAGGCTGTTCAGAGAGGTTGGGGAACCTCCTTCTCTAGAGACATTAAAAACCCACTTGGATGTGTTCCTGTCCTGCCTGCTCTAGGTGACCCTGCTTTGACAGGAGGTAGGACCAGATGATCTCCAAAGATCCCTTCCAACCCCAGCCACTCTGTGTCTCTGTGAAAACTAGCTGCAACTTGTGCTCTTCTATTCCATCCAGAAAGCAGAATATTTTAATAAAACTACACTAATCAGCAAATCCCATGAGCACAGCCAACTATGAGCTAAATAAAGCCTTTTGACATAGAACGAGAAGGGAAGGAGGAACTCTTTGGAATGTTTAAGTAACGGTGGATGCTTTGAGCACAGCACTGGAGGTACATCTGATTTACAGTCTCTTGTTTAACAATCAAATCCCCATTACTGCGGTGTTTGTGGAAGCACCCTTGTTTTGTGGCAACACCTCAGATGGTGCTTGGCCCCTTCCTTGCCCCGATTTCCCCTCCTTGCAACACGGGATGCCTCAGACCCCCCTCTCGGTGCGCAGACCGGCTCGGGGGGCACCCAGGACCCCGGTGGTGGGGGTTGCTGTGGGTCATCCTGCCACCCCCCATCATCACTTACCTCAAAGTGCCCAAGCTGGAAGAGGGCGGCAGAGCGGTTGGCGAAGCAGATGGACACCTCAGAGCCGTCGGGGGGTTCGTGGGACGCCGCCTGCGGAGAAGGGAGAGCTGCAGGGTCCCCTCNCCACCCCTAACCCCCGCCCGCCGCTCACCGGAGGAGGCCGCAGCCCAGGCGCAGCATGTCCCGCAGCGACGCCACCGCCAACCGCTCCCGCAGCGCCGGTTCCAGGGCGGCCCAGCGCCGGGCGGCGCACAGCCTCCACTCCTCCACCGGCAGCGCCATTACCGGCAAACCGTCATGGCGGCGCCCAGCAGCGCTTCCGCCGTACGGGCGCCGGGCAGCCAATAGGAAGAGACGTACTGCTGGCTGACGTAAAGGCGCGCCGGAAGGAAGGGGCACGGCTCTGGGCGGCGGGAGGATTTGGCGGCAGCGGCGGAGCACGCCGCGGACGCGGTATCATGAGCATTCAGCTCAGCGAGGGCGCCATCGCGGTGAGGGGACTGGGCCGCTCGCCCCGCTCACTGTGGGATGAGGGGACGGGGCTGAGGTCGGCCCTGAGGGTACTGAAACCTGGGCCTGGGGAAAACGGGCCTGGGCGCCCCCCCCGTGGCCGGTCCTGAGGCGCGGGAGCAGGCCCCGAGCTGGGCCCGGTGCCGGGAGGGCCCTGGACATTCCCTGTTTCTGGCAGTCCCGCGGTGATTCTCCCTCGGCTGTGGGTCGGGAAGGGTTCCTGAGTGAGGTGGGTGGGTGGCACCTCTCTGAGAGTTGTTTTTTCCCCTCTCCAGGCGATCATGCAGGGGGAGTCTGTCTCCAAGCCCGTGCTGCAAGTCATCGTGAGTACTGGCCGTTACTTCTTGTGCCTCCCATCGCAACTGCGTGTGCTTCCCTGCGGGGTTCAGAGTGCGGCCAGGCTGCCTCTGCAGAGAAGTTGAGCAAGGCTGATAAGCTCTTAATTGCGCTCTGCTGTTGATGTTAGTGCTTAAAAACACCTCACCTGAACAGACAGGTCGTTTACCCACCTTACAGTTTTATGTTTTTTAAAAAGTTTCTGAACAAATGAGAACTAATAATCTGTTGATTCCCCACAGAATACACGGGCTATCGCCACAGGAAGCGGACCGCCCCGTTACCGAGTGCTGATGAGCGATGGGGTTAACACCCTCTCCTGTAAGAACGACAAACTGCAGTGAGATTTTACTAAGTTTGGAGATACTAACGCTGCTAAAGTTTCCAGTCTAGTGTTTAAGGTGCACGGTGATGAAATGAGTATTGAAGGAGAATGTGGCATAGACAGGGACCACAGACTCTGAAGTGTACAACTGCTTTTTAACATTCAGGCAAAATCCTTCTCTTCTGGAACTTTCTCTGTGAACCTTATGCAATTAACTTGCTATAGGGAATAATGAAAATGTAGAAAATTGTCCATGTTTTTGTGGCAGTGGTTTTAAATTAATGTAGCTTAATCTTTTTCTGACTTCTTTTATATGTGATTATTCTAGCTGTCACTGCATTCTGAAGTTCGGGGAATAAATACAGTATGGTTTATGCTCAGTTTTGGTGACTTTAGAATTTATGCTGTCTTCTATGTTTTTAAATAACTAAGCAAATTTTCAATCTAATACAACACTAGACTGACTAGAAAAGTTGTGGCCTGCCGTGACAGCCCTTTTTAAGGCTGGCATGTGCTAATTATTTCACTGTTTTTCTTTTGTTTGTGCAGCATTCATGTTGGCAACACAGCTGAACCCTCTGGTGGAAGACGAACGCTTATCAGCCCACTGTGTTTGTCAGATTAACAGATTCATTGTCAACAGCCTGAAGGATGGAAGGTATATACGTTTCTTAAAAGTGTGGTTCTACAAAAGGACAGCTGTGCTAGTGGGTGCTCTGTCCTTTCTGACTAATCAAAGGCCAATTTCTTTTGAGTGGGATTCTCTGAAATTCCTTCATGCACCCTAAAGACTGAGTAAAGTACCCAGTGCAAGCAATAGGAGAAATTTAAAAAAGAAAATAATACAGAATGTGACTACAATGGGTTCAGACTTGTCTAGAACAGTGACTTAGTAACTCGGAGTTTCCAGTTGGAATACTCTTAATTGTACAAAGCTTCATTAATATGTACTTAAAATTATGTGCTGTGGAAAGAAAATAGTGAAGATTTCTTGTTACTTAGATGTTATGGAATCTGGTCTTGGAAAAATTTGAGGGAAGGGAGGTAGGATACTGCAAAACAAGTAGGGATCTGAGTGATTATAGGAAAACTATATATGTGTCCAAGAGAAAATGAACTGAGGTTCATAGCTTTTATATTTAGCATTTTTGTGGAGAGAAGATAACTTCTTTTGAGGCAGGGAATATATTCTGACTTTTAAAAGTATCAAAAGATTTTAAAACACAGAGTTGTTTCAAGCTATTTTTGTGTGCCCATTCAGCCTGCCATTGGCTGTTCTGGATGAAATGTGGTACAGTTTCAAGCCTGCTTATACTTCATGAGAGGCTTGACAGTGGAAAGCTTTTGTCTTTCACGTTCCTTGTCCAAACAATCAGCCCCTAATGGTTTGGCTGCAGAGGATATTCAGAGTCTGATAGAGTTGTGGAGGGAGTGGAAGCCTTTATTGCTGTCTGTTCTGTGTTTGTAGGAGAGTGGTTATACTGATGGATTTAAACGTTCTGAAAACTGCTGATAAGGTTGGTGGGAATATTGGCAACCCAGTGCCGTACAATGAAGGTGAGTGTTCTCTGTAAACAAATACCTTTCTGAGCAGACTGTCTGTAATGATAGCCTTTCAGCTCTCTGCTTCTTGCACTTAAAAAGAAGCAATCAAACATGTTCAGCGTCCTTATGCCTGCAACAGCGATATCCGGATGTTAAAAATCCTTCCTATTGGTGTAATACAAAATGGCTTTTGTTCATATTTTAATAAACTCTACACCGTGACTGAAGCTTTAGTCTCTACATGGTATTGGGAAAGCAGCTATACCTTATGATAACACTGGCAGATTTTTATTGTACATTAGTGGTCTCTACCTAGCGTTCCAGTAAGTATGCGGAAGCTATTGGATGTCTCTTCGTAATGAGAAACTAAATAGATTAGTATTTCTTCTGTCTGGAAAGAAAAAAAGCAGGAGGAAGATGTAATAATGATCTATAAGGTGGCAGGGAGGGGATGAATAAGGAATGATGGATCTCTCTTTCTTTTCTACATTCATTTGATGCTCCTTAGCTCTCGTATTGTCAGGTAGTGGCTTTAAAACAAAGGCTGTACCGCACCCCCAAACAGTGCACAGTTAAATTATGGAAAACTTGTTGAGGTAGGTGCCAAAAGTTGGCACAGGTCCAAAAAGCAATTAGACGTGAAAATCCATTAAAGGCTGTTCAACATAACAATACATCCTCTGCGTGAACGTTAGGCTCAGGAAGCACTAAAACTTCGATTGCTCGAAGTACGTAGATGAGAGACTGGTATGAAAACACAGGCAGCACACAGCCTTCCCAAAGCACCCGTTCCTGCCCTGCCATCTGCAAAATGATGATGTGCTGGGTGGACTTTAATCTGAACTGCCATGAATATCTTTTTTTTATGTTCTTGTTCATTATATATTACAATAAGTAATTGTTCTTGATTTTCATGTGCTGATCTTCCAGTTCTCAGGCAAACATTATTGTTTTTTTTGAGTTAATATATTTTCCCCCTCTTGAGATACGTTCAAAAGCATGTTCTGTTCTTCCAGTTCTGATCTTTAAAGGAGAGAGATAATAAGCACTTAAAGAAAATATTTGAACAGCTCTGTCATTATATACAGATAATGGCTGAAACGTAATAGCAAGTAGCTCTTCTTGAATTATGTTTTTTTTTTTCCTAGTGGAAGTGAATTAATATGGTTTTTATTACTAAGGGACCACACGTTAGTGGCAACAATTTTCTGTAGGATGTTTTGGACAAACCACGGTGGTAGGTAAGATGCCATTCTGCTTAAAAAATCTACTTTACTAATCGAAGTAGAAATGAGACTTCTTTGCGAAGGCAAAGACATCTTTCTTCATTAACTTCTCTTTTTCCTAGGGAATTAGAGGGGCGTTTGTTAAATGAGCCTAAAGAATCCTTTGTTCCTTTGATAGTTACTTAGCTAATTGCTGTTTAAAAAATGTGTTGACATCTCAGATTTTATGGTTTGATCCCACAGTTGCTGTAGAGACCAAGATTTTCAGAATAGCTATTGAGCAGACTGTTTTGTGTCTTTCTCATTTCCCTCTTGTGTGACACAAGAGCTTGTGAACTATAATGTTTTTCAGTTGTCATATTGTTGCTTAGAAACAACTGGGAATGTGGTATCTTGCAGAAGGAGCTGAAAATATACCTTTAAGAGTACAAATTTTGGTAAAATTGCCATGACTTTGATGGAAATTGTGTTCTTCATTTGGGATTACAAAAATACTCTGCCATGAAGTTTTCAGATCTAAATGCTTTTTGAGGTGTCAGGTCTCTCATCGCAGTAAGTGCGGCCTTGGCACTATTTGGGAGGTGTCAGATTTGATGGGATGTGTGTTTCATTTTAACACTGATACTATTCTCTAGACTTCATAGGCTTTTGTTTGATATTAAATAAGGTTTCAGTTGCAGAAGGCGGTGATAGTTTAGATTAGGTAAGCTTAACCCAGCCTTTCAGCTCTCAGGGCTGCCTGATTTGTTGTGAAGGCCTTGATAAAATGGCAGAGGTTGCAAATTCTGTGTGTTCCTGTATGTGTTGAGAGATTGTATTTTTGAGGAACACTCAGCTAATGCAGAATGAGTATCTAAGAGCACTTTGTGGTTTTCATGAGGGAAAAAAAAATTCAAATATTTTAAAAAGAATTATTAGTTGTACTTGAAATACGGTTCTCAAATTGCAAGACCTAGGATTAAGGAATATTCTTTCCTAGGCTGTAATACCATGGTAGGACCTGGGGAGTGAGGAGCTGGCTTGTGGCCACTTTATGCTTGAGCAGTAGGTGGTTAATCTGCCTAACAAGGAAGCTGGAGACACAATCTTCTTAATACATATCATAAAAACTTTTCAGGCAGCATTTCAGAATAGTATTGAATACCAAGACTGAGCAGTTTAGTTCTTGTTGAAAACTAGGTGGTGATGTTATTACTGTCATTAATCTCACTCAGATTACTCTGATGCTGGACTTTCTTCTTCCTGTGACAATTACTTGCTACTTACGTTTAACTTCTGCCACTAATCTTTCAGGATTGAAATGTTTGTATACTTTACAAGTTCACTTCAACTCTTTCTTCTTCTCTTCCCACCATTTCCTGTTGGTTTGCATACCATTAAAGTGTATTTTCTCTCCTCTTCTTCGTCCTCGCCCCGCCCTGTGCTGCCTCTCAGTTCTGGGAAAGGCCTTCTCTCACCACGGCACTGTAGCAGCACCTCTTGGTAACAAATCATTGGAAGCACTGGACTACTCTTAAAGGGCTGTTCCATTAGAGTAGGCAGCTTTGGCGGAAGGTCTTGGGCTTGTCTAACCCAATGTATGTAGCAGAAACATGATCAGACATTTCAAGTGTGTTTTGGGTTTTTTTCCCCAGCTTCTGTTAATAAAAACTATCTGTGAAAGCCAGGCAGAAGAATAAGTTATCTGAGCACACTAAGTGATCTGTAAGCCAGCAGCCACCAAACCCCATAGTTTAGGAGTCCCTAGGCTCTACAAGAGAGAAAATTAGAGAGATATTTCTGCCACTTCTGTATTGAGCACATGCATAGATGTGTTAATATATTCTTAATCTGTTGAGAAACACCAGGCTATGTGTAGGAAGCCATTAAAACATAATTTTGTGTTTCATAATACATAAGGGCTCTAAAGTATGTGGTGGTATTTTGGTTTTTTCTTGGGTGTGTGGTTTTGTTTTTTGGTTTTTCATTTAAAAATCCTAGGGAAAACCGATTTGGAATGAAAGTAGCAAGGAAGTCTTTTGCTGTTCCATATGCACGTTCCTGTTCTTGAAGATTCTCTCTCTGTCCAGGCATATTTTTCTCTTAATATGTTTTGTTCTGAGGTATTTTTCCTTCTCCTCCGAGGCAAAGTGGATTTGGGGTGTTGAGCACTGACCCCAATTGGGTCCCCTGAGCGAGGGTGAAATGTGGTTTCTCCATCTAGCGGATCCTGCAGTAAATACACATCGCTGTTTGACGTCACCCTGTTGCCATGGAGACTGCTGTCACCGCTTCACCGATGTGACTGCTGCGGCAAGTTAGAGGAGCAGATTGGCTTTTGTGCAAGGACCTTCTTTTGGATTAAAACTAATTAGGCAGTTCCCTCTCTAGACTATACAACATCAAGTGACACTATATCAGGGTCTCCTGGTGTTGCTTCCACTCCTTTGCCTGACTTCTGTGCCATCCTTCCTTGCCATTCCCTTCTGGGATTTTCTGCTTTTGATCCTTGGGATGCTTACAGGCTTGGTCTGCCCTTTTCCACTTCATCTGACCAACTTTCTTTTTACACCCCAAATTTGGAGGGCCTTTGTCTACTCAGGCCTAAGACTCTTTGTGAGTTGGTGGCTTAAGAGTTGGTTGCATCCCAAAAGAAGGAAAGGTTGGATATTTTCTCAACTGGAGGCAGAATATGATAAGACAATTATTCTGTAAAGGAATTCAAATTTTTGAACTGTAAAATAGTCTTCTAATGTACTGTTTCTCTACATACATCACTTGGCATTTTCTCGTGTAATTTATCATCAGTATAAGACAAGTAAAAGCCATGGAGTCTGGAATAAACAAACAAAAAACCCAACAAAACATAATAGGTATTTAACTATGGCATCACTTTGCTCCCATTACAATGTACAGCTGTGTCCCAAGAGGGACCCCTGGTGAACGCTGAGATGACGACTCCATCTCCCTCACATTAAATACCTTCATGTTTTGGAAATAAAATATAGCAGGTGTTTTCTTTGTCTTGTGTTAACTTCAGGTTTGACTTTCCCCAGTGGGTTTTTGGCTCTTTCTGAGTTTTAAGAGGGAATTCTCCTATGGTTTTATCTTGGCTGTTAGGTAGTAGCAGAAACTACCCGTCAGAGCAATAGAAGCCTATAAAAATGGAGAAGTTGTCAAGATTACTTCAGTGCTGTCCTTTTAAATAACTGTCAGCCCTGAATTCTTTCAAAGTAGAAAGCAGTTGCTTGAGGAAAGAGATCTGACTGAAATTCCTCCATAGTAATACTGTTCAACAGATAGCTCACAACTACTGGGTCTTATTACACCTGAATTTGAGCTTGTGTTCTCTGTGTTTTAAATTACTTTTCTTTCGTGCAAGCTTTATTTCCTAAAAAGGCTTAAGGGTAGTTTTAATTACTGTGCTCCCAACTGTACTGTACACCTCTTTCCATTTGATTACCAGGGCAAGGGCAGCAACGTTCTTCAGCTCCAGCAGCAAATCCAGTACCCAGCAAACCACAGCCACAAAATGGCAATTTGTCAGTAGCAGGTAAGAGTAATCCTGGGCGGGGATGCTGGTTTCCATTTGTGCAGAGCTACAGCTTGGAAATAAAAAGGATCCTTTCTGTAATGGTGGTACATGAGAAATACTACGTTAAAGACTAATCCATAGCTTAAAAAGGTGAATTCTCTCAAGAGGCTACAGGATGCTTGGGTTTCATAATAAATAAATAGAAAGGGAAACAAAATGTTTATCCCTCTTCCCCAAGTGGCGGGGGGGGGAGGAAACAACTCTGACAGGTAATTGTGAACTGAATATCCAGCATGATGCAGCTTTGCATTCTTGAACAAGTGCTCTGCAGACACCTGGAGCTCACCAACAGGTGTGTTATCAGTGCTGGGAGACTGAGGCCAAACAGTTTAGGTGGTGCAGGACTGAAATCATTTAATGGTACATCTATAAATACAGGGGTTTTTGATCAAGACTTTAAATAGTAAGATGCTGAAGAAGGCAGTCAATTTAAATGGCAGCCTTTAGACTTCTTTTAAAAGCAAAGCTTGTCAGTGTCCTAGCTCTTGACACTGCTTTAACCTGTCTGTATTCTTTAGTCTGGTGTTTAAGAAGTGTTTTGAAATAATAAAATTTGACACTTTTGTTTACTGCATCCGAAAAACAACCTCTTCCTCCTGAGCTTAAAGCTCATCATGAGTTCTGCGTGTATATATCAACGAGATTCAGTGTAGAATTAATACTGTTGCTTTAAGTCGGGAATTTATTTGATTGTGGGAGTAACATTTCTTAGCTACTTCCCCAAATGGTGTAGATCTAAAGCTTGATGTGCCCTGTTTTAGAGAATGTGCTGCTAACTAGTTGCTTCCCACTTAGACTGTACTTAAGTTGACTCTGCGCACATCTCCACTTCCAGTGTTAGTGCTCTAAAGATTTAAGAGTGTTTCTTCTGCAGCCGTTTGCAGCCTAGAAAATAATTGTGGCCAAGAACAGAAGTGACTCAACAGACTTGGGCCACTCTGTGGTGCCCCCGTGGCACAGTGGATGGAGCTTTATGTCCTTACCCAGTGTTAAATATAACTTTGCCTTCTGTGCAGCTCCCCCTTGGCATGGGGTGGGAAAAGTTCTGCCTGACCTTGCACTGCGAGTTGGCTTTAACCTGGCTTTTGTCTGCAAGGCTGAAATTCTGTCTGCTTTGTTGTGGTTTTTGAAAGGTCCCTCTGCTCCGAAATACCACGCTCCCTCAAACCAGTTTGGGAAAGCGAGTGCTCTTAACGCAGCGAAGACGCCGGGGGGATCGCAGGCCAAAGTGGTGCCGATTGCCAGCCTGAACCCCTACCAATCCAAGTGAGTTATCGTGGCTTGCCAGGTATTACTCAATGTCACAGGCATGAAAGAACAATAGATTCTTTTTGCTTTCTCATGTGTGAACCTCTGTCAAATCATTCTTTGAATTCTTTGGAGTTTATTGGTTAACTTCAAATAAATAAAACCAACAATAACAAAGCCGCTCACTGCAAAATAACAAACAAAGAAAGCCCTCCATAAAAACAGTGGTACAGGTTTTGATTTGGTTTTTTTTTTGTTTTGTTTTGTTTCTTGCTTATGGTTTTTTTGTGTTTGGGGTGGGGGGTTTTATTGTTTGTTTGGTTTTTGTTTTGTTTCATTTCGTCAACACTGACAATCTAAGATTTGCATTCACATTGTCTTGGCAAAGTGACCCTGCTGAGCTTGATAGGTTTTTAATATTTTAGTTGAAAATCAATTGACTTTTATTTTTTTATTTTTTTTAAAGCAACCTTTGTTTTGGTAACTTAATGACAAAATAGCCCAAGTGAATAGCTTACTGAGCTACTGTTCTTTTGAAAAGCATGAGGATGTAATTATTTCGTGAATGACATTTTTAAGTTATGCAAACTGATTTGATTACCCGAGTTAAATGCGAATCCTATAATTGAGCTCTTGAGTTCTAGCATGGCTTTTTCAGAACAGGCAAACTGCTGTAGGAGAAATGTACCCGAGAAGGGGAAAAGATTTGCAGCCTTGCTTCTGTGCAGAAGGGTTGTTCGCTGCTATTATCGTACTAGATGCTTTATGGCTGCCTTTGTTGCTTTCTCTACAACTTTCTGCCTTTAGTGGTCTTGGCCATTAAAATAGAAAGCAGCAGAAAAGCAGGTAGAGTTGCTGAGATGCAGTGGAAAGATTCTGGCTTTTAAATAGCGACATTCCAGATCCAAAGGTTTGTCAATTCAGTCTCTTCCTTAAGAGAAAAAGACACGGAACAGTGATTTCTTGCACAATTTCAGGTGGACCATTTGTGCTCGTGTTACCCAAAAAGGCCAGATCCGCACGTGGAGCAACTCCCGTGGTGAAGGAAAGCTCTTTTCTATAGAGATGGTTGATGAAAGCGTAAGTGTCATATGTTGAGAGAAAGATAATGTATGCCAGATGCTGATGAACCCTTCATAAAGACAGAATAGAGGAAATAAAGTGTATTATAGGAAATGGGGTTTTTTATTACGACTGAAGCTTGTGTTCCTGTATTCATTAAGTTGAGCATCAACGACCCAGTTTTTATCCCGAATGAAGTCTTAAATGTATGGCATTACTGATTATTTTTCATCAAAGTCTATAGTGTGTGACTAAATTTTTGCTGCTTCAAAATATACTTGTTTATGGGAACTGACAACCTAATACTGAGGTTTGTGGTGGTTTCCTGTAGATTGAGAATGAAGTCTTATCCTTGCTTTGATAGACCTTATTTTGTAATGTGGAGCATTACCTTCGAGTTACAAGCTTTCATTTTCACGAAGCAATCGGAGTACAAATTATTGTAATACTAGGAAATTTCATCTGTGGTTTGTTTGGGGAATGGTGTCTGGTTAATCTAACGAAACTTGCAGTTTGTCAAACCTCTTATTGAATTAGAGCCTTCTGTTGTGAAAACAAACAAGATTCTGCTAGATTATGTTTAGTATAAAATGTGAGGTTAATAATGTAACATGTTGTCATCAGCCATTTGTTTTCTCTGTATACAGTCTGTATTTATTTAAAAAAACAACCTATATCTAGTGATTTTATAATTTAACAATTCTCACTTAAGGACTTGACATATATGAGCAGGAGGTATCACTGTGTGCTAATTTATTGAGCTGTGTTAGCTATTTGAATATATTTTTTTGTGTGTAATGGCAATTAACGCCAGTTTTGAGTACCTTTTCAGAGGTGATATATGATGATATATGTACTTCTTGGGCATTTCATTCTGAAGCTCTAGATAGACTATTGAAGCTTGAATATGAGATTTGATGGTCAGGTGTAGAATATGTCATTTTAGCTATAAATGTGAGGAGAATGTTGTTTGTTTCTCACATGCCTGCGAGCTAACCTGGCAGAGCACGCTGTGTCTGTGGAACTGATGCCACTTAACATTGCAAAGATTTCTTTTATATTATTTTGGGGGTTTTTGTTCATACTGAATTTCAGTTTTGACCAGTTCTCCTATTTCCCTGCAGGGTGAGATTAGAGCTACTGCATTCAATGATCAAGCAGACAAGTTCTTTCCACTCATTGAATTGAACAAGGTACAGTAGCGTTGTGCTTTCATAGACTGATATGAGCTAGAAAAGAAGAACTTCAGCATAGCAAGGATTTTTAAAGGTGAACACAATCTATTTTCTCTGTCTGACTTCTGATAATATCCTCTGTTTCATTGCTTTCTCCTGTAGGTATATTATTTTTCCAAAGGCAATTTGAAGACTGCTAACAAGCAATATACAGCTGTTAAGAATGACTATGAGATTACATTCACTAATGAGACTTCAGTTGTGCCCTGTGATGATGCCCAGCATCTTCCATCTGTTCAGTTTGAGTTTGTATCCATCTCTGAGTTGGAGAACACGCCCAAAGACTCGATTGTTGGTCAGTCTAAGTAGCAAAATGGCAAGCTCTAAGGCTTTAAAGTTTTACTTTTGTGTCCTGAATAGTGGGGAGGGTAGTGAGCATACGCTGCTTGGAGTGTTATGATCTCTTAAATGAAGTTACCCCATGGTGTTTGCCATTAAAAATACCTCAGGCAGTTTTCCTGTTAAGATGTCTTTGCTCTATTCTGCTAACAATACATAATGTTTGTGCTTCAAACTTGTGCTTCAAACTAAAGACAGTAAATGATACTTGTTTATTGTACTATGATCATTGTTTTCCGCAGAAAAGGGCTGGGAGGAAAACGTCCTTGCTCAGCACGTGTGCATTTCATGCCTTCCGTGGTCTTGCTTTCTTTTGCTATCTAATTATCTCGGTAGTGATTTTGGCATAATTCATTGCATTCAAGTCCAAGTTGCATGACTGTTTTGGCTTGCTTTGTGAAGTATTGGAGGTTTGTTTTTCTGTAATTTGTTGGGCAGAGTACTCCGGAAAAAATCAGAGGCTTGGGTGGGGGCGAGGGCTCTCAGGTTTCACAGGCACAAGATGCTTGTGATTCAGAGGGATTCAGCTGGGGATTTTAAAGGTAGATCTGTAATATTAAAAACAGTATATTTTTAGCGAGTGCAAAGGGAATTGTGTTACTTTTACTACCCAAACACGCAGACTTGTTTGAAGTTGGAGGTTACGGAGCTACTGTGAGGGCATGAAGCACTTGTTTCAATGCGTTACAGTCACTTTTAAACCCTTTGCCTGAGAGACTTGGGCTTAAACAGCCAGGTTGTGTGTTACAGGATCAGGGCTGAAGTCTTCTGACAGAATGTGATGAGGAAAGATAGTACAATGCCTTGATCTCATCTCACTAATGTGGTGAGGCTTGCATTCATGAATATGTTAATGAATTCGTCAACAAAATTAAAGCACTGAAGAGTTCTGTAGTGGAACATTCCTACCATAATACACTTAATTTCCATATCAGATTTGATTTGAATAGGGAGCTGGGATACAAGGTAAAAATCTGACACTAGGATTGAATTCTTCTCTTGTGATCTTGCATTCCCCAATTGTGACCCTTGAGTAACTAGCTAAATTGTAACTGTTTTTCAGATGTAATTGGAATTTGTAAGAGCTATGAAGATGTCACTAAAATTGTAGTGAAAGCTAACAATAGGGAGGTTTCGAAGAGGAACGTGCATCTCATGGATACATCAGGGAAGCTGGTGACAGCTACGCTATGGGGACACGAGGTATGTGCTTTCTTACCTGTTCTTAAGCAAAGGTTTTCCTTTGTGTAGGGTGAGGAAATGAGAGTGCTGTTGTCATCTGAGATGGGTACAGCGCTGAGACAGTCCTGGGTGTTTGAGGATCAGGGGCAGAGAGAAGGTGAAAGACTGTCTGGTTTCATTCAGGTGTGATGTTCTTAACCTTTCTCTGACAAACTGCTGACATGATCTGACTAATGTGTTCTGAACAACTGCAGACATTATGTCTCAAGCCCAAAGACTGAAGATAACAGGCTTCTAGTTTAGGAAAGGATACGAGTTACAGTTTGATTATAGAAAAGCCCGGTGGCTACAGCTGTCTCATTTGAGATGAATTTTATTCGTAGGGTGGGATATGCATTACCCTGCATAAATTGCTGCTTAACTAGGGGGTTGAGAGGCTGTATCTCAGATGAGAAGTTTAAAGCATTAGAGCCGTGGAATTGAAAGTTTGAGTTGTTGCAGTAAAACTACTTCTTTATCCTTATAACAGGTTACTTTGTTTTGCAACGATGTTGTAGGTAGTTAGGGATTTACATTCCAGTCTATAGAATGGGAGTGATCCTGCCAGCTTGACAGTGAGGCTTTATGACAAAATGATCAAGTGCTCTGATACTGTAGGTAGCAAAACATCATTAGCCATCTGCTGGTATAAATGAAGTAAACTGAAGTTCAGTGTCTCAAAGTTTTGAGGTTGATCCAAGTTGTTACAGGAGAGGCCACTGGTAATCAGTTCCTGGTACAACTCTTCCAACGGAGTTCAGGGTCTGCATTTTACAAAGTTCAGTCTGTTTGCTTTCTTGTAGAATAGAGACAGCAACAGGCATTGAGAGGAACTGACTTAAGACTTGCAGGGGGCACAGTTAGGGTTAGAATCTGCATTTCCTTTATAACAGTCATTGTTCTAAGATATGTTTGGTGGTGTTCTTGCATCTCATGGATACAGTGAATGCCGCTGCTAACTCCAGCTCATTTGTAATCTTTAAGTACATGATCCTCCCCATGCTTGCTAAATGGTGTGGGGTCCAGAAAATCTATACCTTTCAAAACCTCTCTCATGCCAAGAGGTTCTGTTAGTGTCAGTCTTGACTCAGGTAACAAACTGATGGCAGCTGGACAGCATTACAGCAGCTTTATGAGATTAATAACAGAAGATGGAAAGTAGAGGAAAAGTGCTTGGCTGGCGCATCTACGCTGCTGCTGCTTAACTTCTAGTCGAATAGACATGCTTGACTCAGTCTGGCTCAGTGTGTTGTTTCATCTACTCAAAGCATCTGATCTGACCAAATAAGTTCTGTTTGTGAAAAGCCTCCATTCCCATGACCCTTCTCCCTTTTGAAAATCCTTGTGTAAAACTCCTAATGGAGGGGACCAGATCCCCCTTTTTTTTTTCCTCCCCAAAACAGTGGCATGATTGGCATGATTTAAGGATTCTCTGGCTCTCAGGAAATGGGGTGTTAGGATCACAGCTTTAAGCTTTTTCTTAAACTCCTCTTGATACCGTTTAAAACCTTGCTTTTTAAATACAGTGAGATAGTTCGCTTCAGACTTGGTCTCTTGTCATGATCTGTGAATTATGACCGCGAGTTCAGTACCTTTACTGTAGCACGCTCCTAATCTTTTCTGTGGTTTTTATTTTTCACACATGCAGGCTGAACAATTTGATGGTTCTAGACAACCTGTGATAGCCATCAAAGGAGCCCGTGTCTCTGACTTTGGTGGTAGAAGCCTGTCTGTCCTGTCCTCGAGTACAGTTGTCATCAACCCTGATAGCCCAGAGGCTTTTAAGCTCCGAGGATGGTATGAGTGTGTGTTTATGTTAATTCATTCCACCCTGCTGCAGAGTATTTCTGTTTCCCTGTACTCGAGCAGTCTGTATATACTGAAGAAAAGTAGCAGAGGATGTGGGTTCCAGGGTTATAGAAACTTCTCTTCCTTGAAAGCACTAGAACCTGAAAGGCTGTCTCTTAAGTTGTTCAGTTCTGAAACTTGTAATTCCATGACAGACCTTGAAAAATTGAAATAGGAGTAGTGCATGCTGACCCAAAGCCTTGGAAGGCAGCATGAAATCAGGCTTGACCAGCTCCACTTTCTGAGGCATTATCTGAGAACACAATTTTTTTTTTCACAGGCATTTTCCATTGTGTGCAATCTGATATGCACCCTGTTAGTGTCGACTGGAGGAGCTGTGTTGGCTTCTTCCAGTGTCTACTCCTTATCAGATATTTTTCAGATAGCAAAATAGCATTTTTACTGTCAGGAAAACAGAGTGATTTCTTGGTGGATCATTGCTTCTACTGTAGGTGGTTGCTAAATTGTTGGCTATAACTACAGATATGGTGAGATGTGGTGTATGTACAAATAGGGTGTAAGTACTGACAGCATCAGGCTTGTGAATCCTGGGTTTTCAAGTTCTGGTTAAATCACCCGAACATGGATAAAATATAATGGCATCCTCCATTTATTGTTAAGCTGTGGCTCTCCCCCACTTCAGAGGCTTGTTGAAGATAAAATTGATTTTGTGTTGTAGCTATTACTGTCACACTTTAATTAGGTTCAATTTTTGAGTCTTGGTGGTGTGTTTCTCAACTCACAAAAAACACCAGAATGGGATGGCAGTACAACCTTTTGCTGAAAAGCAGTGCTTTCTTATTTTAACAGAGGAAGCATAATCTGTTCAATGCTATTTTCTTTTTCTTTTGAAGCTGCTGTGAAGATAATGGTACCATGTAATTTAATTTTAATTATGGAAATATCTTGATGCCCTTAAATCTTGTTATCTGCCTGCCTTTAAGAAGCGTGCAGTGCGTGCTTTGACCACTAGCTGGCAAACAAATTGCAGTTATATAGAACAAAGCTGGCCTCCTTTTGTGGGTTTATAAAATACTGTGCTAATTAAATCGGACTATTAACTTATTCTGAAATGCTATTTTTGTTTGCAATATACACAAATTACTGTAATTGTTTCCTTCACCATCATTGATAAAAAAAAAATCCCTCCTGTATTAAGTACATGAAACTAAATGTAAGCTTTCGATAAGTCTGTATGGTCTGCTGTCCAAAAATAGAGGTGCCTCTTTGTGGTTCCAGGTTTGACTCTGAGGGGCAGCTTCTGGAATGTGCCTCCATCTCTGATGTGAGGGGTGGACCAGCCGCTGGGATGAGCACCAATTGGAAAACTTTGTTTGAAGCCAAATTTGAGAACTTGGGACAAGGAGATAAGGTAAAGCGTGGCCACCGAGTACAAGCCTTGTGTACTGGGGAGAAAATAAAAAGCTGGACTTTCTGCAGACATTCTGCTTATTGAAGGAGTCCAGTTGTTGAGCAGTATGTGCTAATGACCCCTCCTATGAGGACAGGCTGANAATTTATACTATTACGTAGTTTATTTATTTCCAAATAAATTTCAGCTTGTTGCCGACGTTGCAACGTGATACTGTGTGTGTGAGAGAACTCAAAGCCTTGTGTAAATAGGGAGAGGGGGATAGTTCCCCCCAAAGGTGTCTATATAAATAGCACAAAGTGTTCCAGGAGAAGTAGGTGCATTAGGAGGAAGTGGTTTTCAAAGGTGCACGCTTGGTCAATAGAAAAGCTAGGAATAAACCCCAGGTCTCTGGCATTCCAGTCCAGTAACCTCTCTAGGCTTATATGGCTTCTTGACTTATTTTTAAATGTTTTTATTTATTTATTTCAAACTTAAATGCTAAGCCATTCAGGATATGCTGTAACTTCTGTCCAAAAAAACTTCACCTGTAATTCAGCTATTTTCTGAGATAAGCAGCATGTGCAAAAATTAAGCAACCTCTGTTTATCTTTTGAAAACTTGATCGTGGTCTTAAACCATTAGGATATGATTATTTTAGTGTGGGGAGTGGGTATTTTGTTCTGTAGGCTATAGTTTAATCAAATGCTTATCTGTAATACTACACAGTAGGCTTTCTGGGTTTTGTATTGGCTCCCTAAAGAAGCATAGGAAAGTGCAGAATCTTAATCCTGTGAAAAAGTAGAGATTTGAACAGACACAATGGAGAAGCAAATGTGCTTTATCTAAAGAAAACCTAGCAATTGGAGTTTCCTGCAATGGAAACACAAAATAATCTTGCTGTAGGGGCTTTGCTTAACATAATGGAAGCCTGAAAATGATTGCAACAGAGGGGTTGATTTACAGTTTCCCAATAATCCATAGCTGTTAAGCTTTCTAATCCTAAATATCCAAGTAAGGGTGCCTTTCTTCATAGTTAAATTCAGAATTGGAAAACATTGAGTATTTTGAGGCTAGTGTTGCACACTCTCTCTCCTAGGCAGATTATTTTAGCTGTGTGGCCACGGTGGTACATCTGCGCAAAGAGAACTGTATGTACCAGGCATGTCCCTCTCAGGATTGCAATAAGAAAGTAATAGACCAACAAAATGGACTGTATCGTTGTGAGAAGTGTGATCGTGAATTCCCCAGCTTCAAGTACCGCATGATGCTGCTGGTAAGTAAATGGACTAGAGGAGAGCAGGTTTCCTCACTGTTTTCCCTCTCCCAATCCAAACGGAAATCTTTTGGGAGAGTGGGGTGTTACGAGTGTTGCTTGTCTCTCTGTGGTGCCGGTGGGTCAGAGGGTGTTTAAGTGGTTTGTGTGCTGTACCTGGGTGAGGGATGTTTCATTGAGCTGATTAACAGTTTGTTTTCCTAGTGCTCCAATTAAAAGCTTTTCTCTCTGCCAAAAAGTTGATGCTAGCTCAGTTGATTCTAGTTTCCAAGTGTACTATGCAGTGCAGAGTACAGATGGCCTACGCCTCTTCAGTAGTGAAGATAAACTGAAGTAAAATGGCATTTCTGGAGAGCAGTAATTGCACTTTTACAGCTGCTACCTATATTTAGTACATTTTTTTTGGTAGGTATTGTTCTGTCTCATGCTTTAATGGAGCCTGCTTCAGAAAGTTGTTTGAGGATTATTATTGTGATGCCCACTTACACCATCAGCGTTGAACCTTCTTCTGTTTTACATTATGAGTTACAGTTGTATCTGCTTCTTAGAAATGCTGTGCCAGGTGGGCATGCAGAGAGGAGGGAACCATCCCTGCAGTCTCACTAAAACACAAACTGCTCCTGAATAATTTCTAGCGGGTAACTTCGAGGAATGCATGAACTGCTTTACACAGCAGAATCATTCTTGTAGAATATAAAGGGGATACTGAGGGTACCATCAAGGCCTTCAGAACAGCGTGTCTCCCATCTTTCTCATCCCTAATTTTCAAAGCAGCCAGGAGATGCATGTGAGGCTAGTAATTGATCTTTTTACTGCTCTGTCTTGTCCTTGAATGTTTTGCTGGCTTCCTCATAACGTGGTGTTATGTGTGTTTATGCCCAAATGCTCAGGTATGTACAAAGTAAATGTAGTTTGCTGGTGTCCCCCTTGGTGGCAGTTATTCTGGGCTACCTGTTCTTGCTCACAGCTCATTGGTGACAGCAGAACAGAGCTGTGCCATCAGTGTGTACCACCGTAATCGTGTTGGCCTTTTCCTGTGACACAATGTACTGTCAATATTAACTTGTGTTAAGCTCCACAGAATGTCACAGTAACTTAAAAAAAAAACAAACGCAACCAAAAAAACCACAAAAAAGGTAGTAAGTCAATCTTTCCACCCTCAGTGATGGAAGGTACCTACAGTGTACAGGGCTCTCGTAGTTACTGGAGATTTAAAACTTTATATAGCTGTGACATGTTTCTTTTGTACGGTCTTCCTTGAAGAATAGGCAACTGCTTGAATGATCTTTTGGGTTTTTGTTGTGTTTTTAGGTGACCATTGCAGACAGTCTAGAATATCAGTGGCTGACATGTTTCCAAGAGACGGCAGAACTCATTCTTGGGCAAAATGCAGCTTTCCTGGGAGAACTGAAGGAAAAGGTCAGTCAATTAGCTTATTATATTTTTAGTAAATGTCTAGAAGTTGAACTACGTTTCTCACGTCTTGTTGGGCTGCCATGAAATGTCTTGCTTTTTTTTGATCATCCTGGTAAGGAAATACTCTTGTAATGTTGATTTTGGGGTCAACTTGAAGAAAGATGTAAATGCTGATCCTTCAGAGAGCGTGATCTCATCCCTCTACGTGCACGTATAGCACTCCTAAGTCAGCAGAGGTGGCAGAGGCAGTGGGTTGTGCTAATGTAGTTACTGCAGAAATTAACAGTGTTATTAAAACAAAATACAAAAGTGCCATATGAAAGGAAGGAATATTTTGCTTCATTTGGCAAGACTTTGATCTTGCCCCATTCTCCAAGTGATAGGCCACCCTGGCAGCCCAAGATTGCTCTCCAGATGCTGGACGTCAGTATCTTTTACAAGTTCACAAATGGCTGCTTCTCTCCAGCCTGAAGTTCTTGGCAGGGACTTGTTTACTCTTCTCAGGATTATTTTCCACAGGCCATCTGCCTGGAGAACAGAGATTTGCCTGGTTTCCCCCATAGTTTGCTCCCACAATCAGTCTGTCTACCTCGGAGCTCTTTTGGCTGTTAAAGCTGGAGATCAGCCTGTCCTTATCACCTGGACCTCGAGAGACAGCTGATTTCTTGTCTGGAGTACTACAGCCTTTAGAGAGCTGACAGCTTTAACTCTGGTAGAAAGGACAGACTGTTTCAGCATTGTACCTAGATTGGAAGAATCTGCAAAAAAAATTTATGTTTTAGCCAGGAATGCTAACAGCATTATCCCTAATGTGTTCCAAAAATTTGTTTACAAAACCAAAAAGTCCCAGAACACTTTGTATGTATCTTTATAAGTAGGCAGGAAGCTTTTTGAACTGATGTGTGGTAGCCCACTTCTGAAGGCTCTTCCCCCACCCCCTCCCCCTTCCCCCCCCAAAAATAATGAGAAACTTTGTGGGTCATATGAAAACTATGATTTGTAAAATGGGTTGTTGGCAGAGATGGTTGAGTGCTCTTTCTTTAACGGATTAGCATGGTTTTTAAGGTTACAAGCCATTAAAGATGTAACAGACAGTGTTTTCTTCCCTTTGTTACTCTGCACTTCTCTGCTACATTTTCCTTTCTTCTTACCAAAATAGTCTTTTCCTGATTTTTTTTTTGCTTGCTTGTTTGTAAGTTGACTGCTATATAAAATCAGTGTAGTTTTGTTGTCTTTTTTCTTTTTTAATGACAAGAAAGCATAAATAAGTTCTTGAATTGTACACAAGCATTGCTGTGCTGCCAGGCTAAGGCTGGTTGGTACTGGTGCTCCAGAGATGCAGCAGTTGTTGGTTAACACAGAGGGAAATGAAGCAGGAGGGACTGTTGAGGCTGTTGTCCTGAGATGCTGTTGTGAACCATTTCTGGAAAACAGGGCTGGTTGTCCTGTAATTTATGTATGTTTTTTTGAAATTTGCTGAATTTCGACTGTCTAAGGTAAGTGGTACAAAGCTTGTGGTTCTGGGATGCTAAAGGTTTTTGTGATGTTATGAAGGCTGGAAACCTCGGTTCTGTAGGAAGGTGTATTGCCAGGGCATCCAAATTAGATCTGCTTGTGCTTTTTGCATTTCCATTTTCAGACGTCCTTAACTTGCCAATATTTTCTTAGTTCGTTCATGCTTAATCTCTTCTAGAGTTCAGACAAAATGTCTTAGTCACTTTTAATGCTGAGGAGAACTGGATGGAGAAGGAGATACAGCAGATCCTGTGTAACAGTACAAACATGTAATGTCTTTTGAAGAGCTGCCTAATGGAAATGGCTGAGGGTAGAAAATGGAACATAATATGGAACAAGCCCTTCAGCAGGAATGCTTTGTGCTCCAGGAGAAATTGTTTTTGATTTGACACTTTTACGAGCCTTTAAAAATGGTACTTGATGCATTTTCAGTAAGCTTTTCTTAGTGGTTTTTTCTCTGAAGACCTGATGCAGTGTCCTGTGAAGATGGTGGGAGTCTTTCCACTGCTCACAGC
This sequence comes from Thinocorus orbignyianus, assembly GCA_013400375.1. NCBI lineage: Eukaryota > Metazoa > Chordata > Aves > Ciconiiformes > Thinocoridae > Thinocorus > Thinocorus orbignyianus. The sequence goes on from VXBW01001779.1 coordinate 60,119, forward strand.
AGGGATTCAGTCCACGTACAGTCAGTGACCACGCTCAGCGTAGATACATACACATGGTTTTTCATCTGCTTCTCCACCGTGTTTGTTACCAAAGGAGATAATGTTGGGGTAGCAGTGGCTGGTGTGCTAGCGGCATTTTCCTCTCACTAGTGCTTAACATAGTTTGTGGCAGAGCTGAAAACATGAGCCAAATGCTTTATTAAGTGAGTTCCCTTATCCTCTAACTCATATGATGGTCAGAAGAAGGGAGTTTTTAATATTCAGGAATGACATACCTGAATTTTGCAGTTGACAAAACCAGCTACTCCTGTTCACCTTCACTTGTGCTTTTCTAAACCTTAGGAGAATCACTGTCTAAAATAGTGCTGTGCACATTTAAAAACAGCAAATATAACACTCGGAATCAGAGTGAAACTGAGGTGGGTTCAATTACCAAATCAGATGCTCTGTCTGCTGCTGGAGTGACTGATCAAGTCAAGTGCATCTGGCAGAGAAACTCATTAATAATTACTCGTCTGTGTCACCGTGAGGCTACAGGATTCTTGTGGAATGCCAGCAAAGGTTCTTTTTTTTTGTAAAAATTAGTATAAACACATTAATAATTACTTGTCTGTATCATCATGGGGCTGCAGAATTTCTTGTGGGTTGTCAGCAAAGGTTTTTACTTTTTCATAAAAATTACATTTTTACAAAAATAAACCTTTTTTTTCCAGTCTCCAGAACTTGCCTGCTTCTTTTTCTACTGTTTTGACAAATTGTCTGTTAAAAATGATGATGATGTTTAGTGTTCATATGGTAATTAGAAGCAGCTTATGTTATAAATATGACAGTCTTCTAATGGTTATAAAAGCGCGTTCAAAACATGCATCCGCTTTTTTATAGAACATCCTCTTAAGCAGGCCTGTGTCAGGATGTGAGGGATGCAGACAGCCTTGATGGAGAAACAGAATGCCTAATAAGACAATTAATAGGGAAATAGTTAACTCTGTCAGTGTTCGTGATGATACCAGAACATCAGAATTAGCCAGTTAAGCAGCATGAGAGAATCTTGTGTGCACTTGGTTGCAGTCCCAGTGCAACTGTGGGTTATTTTTTTTAGGTAGCTAGAAAGTTTTCACCTTGAGCTAAACTTTTCTTCTTAAAAACTTGAAAGTTATGGTTTTGGCATCTAAAATTTGTTGGAAGATTCAGCTCTGCTTACGTGATCTCACCGTTTTGCCAACATCAGCAAAAGACAAGTTCATGGTACTTCTGGAAACTGCGAGTGTCTGGAGCCTGATCCCTGTCTTTGTCCTTCTCACAGAACGAGCAGGCGTTTGAAGAAGTGTTCCAAAATGCAAACTTCAACACGTATGAGTTCAAGATCCGAATAAAACAGGAGACTTACAATGTAAGTATCCCCCAAAAGGCAAATAATGTAACGTGTGGCTTTTACAGTTTCACTTGTCTCCATGGAAGGTGGCTTCCTCCTCTTAAAATTGTAGGGAGAGGTTTCCAGAGATACTTGCTCACACCGGTACTGTCACCCTTGAGCACTGAAGGAGGGACCCCTGTTGTTAATACCGTTCCCTCTCAGGTTCATCAAACCTGGCTTGTTCCAAATGCAAACACTGTAGCTGCTCTGGGAGGCAGCTTTGCACCCTCAGCCAACCCCAGTACAGAGAGCAGTAAGTTACTGGGGCAGATGGAGGATGGTGCCAAATGCTTGGAGTGCTTTGCGTTCTTTTACGTACCATTATTTCTCTTTCACAGGATGAAACTCGTCTTAAGGCTACAGCAGTGGATGTCAAACCTGTGAACTACAGAGAATACAGCAAGAGGCTGATTGCAAGCATCAGGAGAAATGCTCAGCTATAGTCAGGAGGCTGGTGCTGACTGAGGGAAGCTAGAACTTCCAGGAGAAACTCAATAGATGGTATTACACTGACTCTTTCCCCACCCTGTGTGTGACAACCTGACATTAGTTACACCGTGCACGCTAGACCAGCATAGTGGGCTAAGTGATTTAATGCCCTTCTCTGAAGATATGCCTCTGGTAGGTAAGGGTGCACTCTGATGGCCATGAGATTGTAGACTCTTGTGTTCTATTAAGCTGTTAGGGCACCAAGGAGGAGTCTCTAGACAGGTTGCCAGGATCTTTAGACAAAGCGTTCAGCGTGTCTGAAGTAACTTTGCTTTCTTACTGTATGTAAAGCTGAATTATAATGACCATTGTGTCTTCTTTGCAAGGAAGTAGTGACAACCTTGACACTTTGACTTGTTCAGCAGAGGGTGGGAGGAAGAGTGTCACTCGGCTTTCTGATAATGGACGGAGGAGAACAGGTCTATTAGCACAAGTTAGTTCCTTTCCATAGAATTCAAAGGCTTTCTCTTCCACAGGTGCCATGCAGTTGTTAATGCTTGGAATGGCAATATGGTTGAATTATTAATCAAAGACCTATCTCTTATATCTGAAGAATATCCTTCCTTCAGGGTTTAATAGACTGAGTCAGATGGGTCTGATATTAATCAAAATTGTCTCTTCTGAGGAAGGCAGATAAGCATTGACTCTCCATCCCCCAGGGAAATCCAGGCAACTACAAAGCATTGCTTTAGTTTTCTCTTCAATTAATACTATGGGATTTTGACTGATCTGAGCATACGTTTCCTTCCTATACATGGTTTGTATGTTTGTATGTTCAGTTTCTTTGGTTTTATTTGTAATGATGTTAATCAGAAACAGGTCTTTAAACGGGGGGAGCTTTGTTTCAATAAACACTGCTTAATTCCTGTGTAGTGAATTTTGCTTTCTTTGAACGCTGAAGACTTCTCATTACCGGAAAGCAATTAATTAGCTTTCATAATAAGCATTCACTTGGGGGAGATGTTACCTTATTACAAACTCTTAAGGTTAGACTGAAGAATGGAGACTTCTTTGCCTGATGTTAACGGCATGGAAATGCAGTGATATTTTCACCATTTCTGTGCCTGAGAATGCTGATGAGCTGGCACTTCTGGGATTTTTATTGACGTTTACACAGCAGTCTAAAACTAACCAGGCTTTGAGATTTGTTCAGACATAGAGCTAGTACAGAAAACAGTAATTATGCTACTGGGCTTTTCAGTCAGCAGAGCATGCTAGCTCTGTGTGCTCCTAATCACATTAATTATGTGTTCCCTGGCTGCAGCTCACAGCTTGGCATTTGCTGCACAGCTCCAAGCATCCCGGCAATACTGCAGTGGGTCTCCGGTAGCAAAAGGGAAGTTTATTTATTTATTTGGCTCTGTAGAGCAGTGTTTCCTCATGCGTTCAGTTGGTGCCCTTTTATTTCCCGTGGTTTCCTGTTTGTCATCTTGAGTCTTTATGTGCAAGAGCTGTAAATGCCACTTCCATTGATGGACATGAAGGACGTTATTCTGGGCCCATTAATTGCGCAAACAACCCCTTCCTCTTTTCTGGATCCTGAGGATCATGACTGGGTTCTTCTGCTGATGTCTTGAATTTTTTATTGAAGTATTTGTTCCCTCTGACCTTGCTTATAAAGCATTGACTAGAAAATTATAGTCCCCAGCACGGTTCTGGATTGACAAATGGTAGGTTGGCGGCGATGATCTCTTTCCACTCTGCTAACCATTCTTTTACTTCTGCTCCTTCCTCCCCACCCCTCCATCCCAATTTGAGGGGGCTGGTAGCAAGTGGGTAACGCTTTCCTTCAGGTTGTTTCCAATTCTCAGGCCTGTGCAGACCACAAAGTGTTTTTATGGATGATCCATGGTGGTGTGGATTTGTTGGAGGCTTTGTGAGACGATGTCAAGCACCCGCCTCTGCCAGGGCAGCTCGTTCTCCCAGAGGGAACTGTCGTGCATCCGAATCGCTGGGTTTACGCTGCCATCAGCCAGAGCATGAGAGATGGAAGGTATCAATACTCCAGGGTATTAAGGTATCTTGCAGGATCAGCTGAACGACCTTGAGAGCTGGAACAGAAAATCAACTTTAAACAGTTTGGGAGAAAAGTCATTTATTTGAGGACTAATAAAAAAAAAAAATCCAACCAAAAAACACAACCACCCTCTGCTATAAAGTGGATGCTCATTAGTGACTGAAGAGTTGGAGGGTTTTAATCATGCTTTAATCAGCTAGTATGTGAGAAAAACATCCAGCTATGTAAGGCAAGGTATTTCTAGTAGAGCTATACAAGTACCATGGCATTATATAAGCCTCTGCTGTGAGATCTCATCTCGAATGCCACGTACAGTTCTGGTCGGCTACGTATAGATGCAAAAAAGAATCTCAGCTGGGGCGAGTACAGAGGAGGACTACACCGCTGAGTAGGAGAATGAGGATCTTTTTTAGGAGGGGCCTAAAAAAGCTAATTTAGCAGAATGAGTCCTGAGGGGGGGGAGGAGGAATGTGATTTCCCACTTATATAAAATGTATAAGCACACATCTTCATTCCCTTCATCATAGGCTGGAACTGTTGAAGATAAGTGGTTAATAAATAGTTTGTTGATCAGCAGAAAGTGAGGCTCTGAAGCAGCCATCCAGCTGAGGAGTGAGGGCAGGGAAGCTCTGGAGGTGTCTCCATTCTCTCCTCCCACCTCGTTGCCAAGTGGCTGTGGCCATCCAAAACCTGGCAGATCCCTGTAGGCGCTGACACCAGCGATGAAAAACGGGGAATCTTCAAAAGGCTCCGGGCTCTTTTGACTGTGCTAATTATGGAGAAGTGAGTGGGCTCACAATGCTAATTGGCATTATTGGCAAACAACAAGCCTGTGTCTTCTTTCCCTTCAGCATAAATCTCCCCCTGCCAGCGTCCAGGTTATTGCTGGATGGCTTCAGCCGTTTTGTGGGCAGGATGGCCGGGTGCGTGTTTGCTCAATTGGAAGGATGCTGGAATACTTCACGACTGGATCTCTGTGAGGTGAAGATTCCTGTGGCTGCTAATGCTTTGCTTTAAATTAAATGTACAAAGCGAAGACGAAATTGGGAGGCTGCTGGGTTTAAACAGGCAGGTGCCAGGGCAATTACAGGAGAACAGCAAGTTCTACATGCCCAAAGGAAGATCTGGAGCGGGCTTTGATGCGCCGCCTTCCAGTAGTTTGCTGTTTGTGTTAATTCCCACCGATAACCATTTAACTGTGTTTTCACTGCACGTGAATTTTAAATTAATAGTTAGTGACCCTTTGGATTCTCTAGAGGGAAGATTCCATTTGAGTCCCATCTGGTTTTTAAGATGCATCAGGTGGGATTTCTATTTTTGTTTTTTTCTCCCCAAATAAAGCTCTATTACAGAATCATAGAATGGTTAGAGTTGGAAGAGACCTTAAAGATCATTGAGTTCCAATCCCCAACCTCCCACCAGACCAGGTTGCTCAAAGCCCCATCCAGCCTGGCCTTGAATGCCTCCAGGGATTGAGCATCCTCAACTTCTTTGGGCAACCTGTTCTAGTGCCTCACCACCCTCACAAGAAAGAATTTCTTTCTAATATCCAATCTAAATCTCCCCTCTTTCAGTTTAAAACCATTCCCACTTGTCTTATCACTCCACTCCCTGACCAAGGGTCCCTCTCCAGCTCTTCTGGAGCTCCCTTCGGATCCTGGAAGGTGGCTCCAGGTCTCTCTGGAGCCTTCTCTTCTCCAGGCTGAACAGCCCCAGCTCTCTCAGCCTGTCTTCGTGGGAGAAGAATGAAACTAATGAAACCCATGGGCTCCATCCCTCTCATCATCTTCGTGGCCCTCCTAAGAGTGGGTGGCCTATTCTCAGCTGATGATAAAAACCAAAAAGGTGGTTTTGTGGGTCCGAGGGCGAGCGCTGTGCGTGTGTTTGCTGGCTGCCTTGTGCTGTGTCTGCTGTGCCTGGCAGCTTGGATGAGTGTGTGTGTGTGTGCGCATGTGTGTGTGGGTTCCCGTGTTCCAGCACCACAGTATTGTCCTTTTCACGCACCGGGCATGAGCGTGGAAGTTGATGAGTCTGATGTTTTGATTCTCGGTGATATTTGCATCTGCTGCCTGAGATACAGCGTAACATCTTGAGGCGGGGAGGAAGACGTACTTTCCTTCCACGTCCTCTTTCGTCATCTTTCCTTTCCTTTTACCTTCCTTATTCTTTTTTTTTCTGGCCCTTGGTGGAGCTACTTTGGAGAAGAGTGGCCACCCTGTAGGGCTTTGTTCTCACCGTGGCCAGAGTTGCCTCTCAGACAGCCGTGGGGCTGCTTAGGTGGCTCAGATGGGAAAGAAAGAGGAATTTTATATGGCTTTTATATAAAAGGCTCATGAAAACATGAAATGGAGCAGACCGCCTACTTCCAAAGCCTGTGCTCAGGGAAGGGAGTGGTCTGAAGCACATTATGCATTATAAATATTGGAGTAGTGCAGTAAATATCAGTAATCTTATTACAGGGAGTGGAAATTCTCTTTCATATTTTATCTGTAAGGATGCAAGAGTCCTACAGACCTTCTCTCATTTTTATTTTTTTTTTTAGTCTGTTTTTTCGTGTTTATATTTTTACATTTCATTCATATGCACATTTAAAAAAAAAAAAAAA
>VXBW01001779.1:66724-93869 GCA_013400375.1 Thinocorus orbignyianus
TTTTTTTTTTTTTTTTTTTTTCATGAGGACTGTTATGCATTTTTCTGTGTATTTTATTTGAATATTTAGGTGTCTGTGTTTGGGGGGTTGGGGTGTTGTTTGTTTTTAGTGTTTTCTTGTTTATAGTGCATTGATTTGTTGTTAAATTCAGCCTCTCTGCCATGCCAAAAGCGTGCCTTTGGGAGTGTTTCTAGGCTGCTTGTAGTGCTTTTCTTTTTCCATCCCTTGTATTTAACTGTTCTTGCAAGTTATTTAAAATAAACTGGATACTTGCAAAGGCATTTTTTCAATTTGTCCCAAACCTCTTGCCCTTTCAGGGGAGTTTCTAAAGAGGGGGGAGGGGGAAATCCTCCTGAGCTGCTTTTCTGTTGCCTGATGGGGTTTTTCTTGGGGCTGAGCTTGGGGAAGGTCCCAGGTTGGAGTCTGGAACTTCTCCTGGGGATGTGTTTTTCCAGGTGATGATAAAGGCACCCGGGAAGCTGCACTGCAGCAGGCGGCGGTGCGGAGATGCATCAGAAATGGGTTCTTGGCTCTGTGGGTTTATCTTCAGCAGGTTGGCTGAGCAGAGCCGGGCTGGTGGTTTATCTGATGGAGAAATGAAGGATGTGAACATTCGTCATGTCCACTCTGACATCACCGTTGAGCAATTAAGGGAAAGAAATCTAATTTTTTTGCCATCAGTTTAGGTCTTGGAATTCCCTCATGGCTTATTGTACAAAAGGCTGAAAAATAAGAGTAATAATCCGATTTTTGTCTGTTTCTAGTGTTTTATGTTTTCCATTAAAGCCTTGCTGGGATGCTGCACTGACTTTTTGAACTGCAGCATCAAAAAATATTCCTCTCTATTTTTTTTTCCCTTCTTTTTTTTTTTTTTTTTCTTTTGGTGAAGACTGTCTCAGAGAAGGATAAATATTATTGATTGAGGTATTTAATACACTAATGAAACCCACAATTATTGACTATGTAATTAATATACTGTCTAAAAGTAAAGTTTGACAGCGCATATAGAAAAGCTGTATTGACTTGCGCTTCTTTGGCAACGGGCCTCGCAGGTTCTTATTTATAGACACCGAAACACGTTCTTCTTCAAGTAATGATTCAATCCCACTTTCTGCTCACCACAAGCTAGAAGGCTGCTGTTCTTCTTGCTGACTGGGAGACTTTCATGGGGGGGTTGGAAACCCAACATTTCCAGCATTTACCTTTGCTGCCCATCCCCTTAGATCCAGGAGATGGAGCATCCATGTGCGCGGTGCTGCTTCTCGCTGCTGGGAAGCCAGGCTTCTCCAGATTTTTGGAAGCACGTTTGTAGACTTCTTTTTTTTTTTTTTTTTCACTTCCCTTTGATTTTGTGAATCTCAGCGGGTGAGGAAAACGTGGGAAATCCAAGGGATGCTTGGATAGAGCTGGGAGGGTATCATCACTGAGAGGATTTCCTATGAGTGTGTGCTCGAGGAGCGTGTGCTCTGGTTGAGGCTCGAGGTGATAACGTGGTTTTGTTCTGAGCTAAAGCGGCTTTCCTGAAGCCTGGCAGCATCATTTAGTCTTCTCCTTGAACCGAGAGGTGATCTGCAGCCTGGTGTGTGTTCCTGCCGTATTCCAGGGTCCGGTGGGGCTGTCTCCCCATGGTTTTGGCCGACCTCCTGCTCTCCTCATCTCCCTGGCCCTTGATGGTGTTCCTCAGCTGGTTCTCCCTCCAGCCCAACCTGGCGTTTTCTGCTCCTCCTTAAGTTGCCATAAACTGTGTTTAAATTGCCAGGAAGCTGAAGCTACACTGTTAAGTGGCTTTAAGTTGTTCGTGTGCCCTGTGAAATGTTAAACTTCTTAGCACCAGGTGAAGTTATTTACATCGAACTCAGAAGCTGATAATGAAGGTTTTTTTAGATTTCAAGTGATTTAAAAAAAAACTTCCAAATCCCAAGTGTATCAGCTATCTGGTAATTGGAGCTTGTGCTGTCATTAAAAATGACAGCTTTCTCCAATAACATTCTTAGTGCTTGTAAAATGCAGCTAACATAACCTATATTTAACTTGTATTAGCTAGAATTTCCTTTCCACGCTTGCTTACTTTCAGAGCTTTGGTGTGAATACCGAGGTCCTTCTCTATTCGTGAGCCATGTTATTATTTTACCTGGTGTGGAAGAGCTGAAAGCTTTTAAGCAGGGCTGGGCAGCCGGGTGTCTCTGGCGTGGTTTCTCCCATAGAGCTTTCAGCCAGCAAGTAGGAGCCATTCTTTGGGCAGAAATAAACCTGAAGCAGTAACACGTGCTGCGAGAAAGCCCAACTTTGGTGAAGGTTAGGAGAAACCTAAAAAAAATAGGAGAAAGCTCCTCTTCCTCAACCCTGCTGAACAAACAAAGCTTTTTTTATTACTTTTTTTAAATTTTTTTCTTCTTTTTTTCTTCTTTTTTTTTTTTTCTCTGCGGTCAGTTAAAAACATTTGCATGTTGAATCGTTAAGGCACTGTCCCATAATTGAGATGCTGGGTGGCAATCTGCTCCCCTCCTCCGCCTGGAAGTGTTCCACACAGAGCCCTCTAATTAAACAGAAAATGGTTTGTCATGTGTAACTGCCTCTTCTGAATGTAACAAACTCATTTCAAGAGATGCCAACACCATCTTTATAGCTGTTTTAATAATCTTCTCTTGAATCAGAGAGGGCTCTAACCTCGTATTTCACTTCACCAGCTGTTTATTTAGCTGTTTTGTGGGGTTGGGTTTTTTTTTTTAATCTTTTTTTTTTTTTTTTTCCCCCTTTGCATTGGGAATGTGTAGACTCTTTTTGTGTCTGTGTGTGTGTGGAAATCCTCATTAGAGTAACCAAGTTTAAGTCTGGGAAATAGTCTATTAGGGCTGCTGCTTTTAAGCATCACTATTTACAGTGGGAACACGTGCTGGCTTTCAGCTCCGAGCCCTGTCAATCACTGACCTGTCACCGGGAGAGGACTGGGGGGGGGTGGGAAGAGGCCCGGAAAAGCTCTGCTGCTGAACCCCTGTTTGCTGGGGAATGAAGGTGTTTCGGCATTTTTCTAAAGCTAACATCTATTTTGCAGACAGATGTGCATGCCGCAGCCGCCCTCCGCTCACGCCTGTAATAGAAACCATTAGCTCCTCCGCTCCCCCAGTGCCGGGGAGAGCTGCAGCGTATTCTTAATGCATGAAGTGTGGTCTGGGTAGGACACAAATAGTGTAGCAGATTACCAGGTAAAATTGGCTTTTACCTCTCCCCCATCCTTCTCAGACACTTTCCTGCCAAACTTCAGCTTTTAAGTCGGCGCTCAAAGAAATTCTCTCTGTGTAAAAGGCCTCTTGCTGCCTTTTAAATTGGCTAACGTTTGGCAGAAAATCCGAATAGCGGGTACAGTTATTTAGTGCCTTCATTACTTACTGCCTGGAGACTTTCTCTGATATTAGTGGCTCCTGTTTATTCAGGGCGAGCCTGTGTTTGCCTCTCTCCTGCCTGTCTTTTGGGTAGGTGAGGACCTGTAGGAGCTCACGGTGACATCCCGTGTCCCGGGTTTTTCTTCGGATAAACCCCATCATCCCCTGTGCTGGGAAGGGACACCCTGCCCTCCCTGGCCATAAGGGCTTGCTGCACCGTGGCAAAAGTTGGAAGATGAGGAGCGGTGTTCTTCCAACAAGCCATGTTGTTAACATCCAGCTGGGATGTGAAAATCACTTCTAGGTTTGTATCTCTAAATATTGCGAGCCTGATGCCACCATCTTCAAAAAAGGGAAGGAACAGCAAGCCGACTCCTGTCAGTTTGTTACAGCATATTTATAACTCAAATGCTAATTCCTGCTCTTGACTCATAATAGCTTCTGAATTCTGAATCTTTAAATTCCGGATCTCATGTTTTGAGGTTAATCCATTCAGATAGATTGAGAAGCAGAATTTACAATTTGGAGAAGTAATGTCAGTCCTTCTTTGCTTCAGCCAGTCGTTTCGTGTTGGCGATAGGTCCCACCAGCAAACCAATACTTGACCTTTCCTTATAGACTAGTCAAAACCAGCGTATTCATTTTATCTGACTTGATCCTGCTGTTTCCTTCCTACTCGTACCTTGGCCCGTGAGCTTAAGAGTCGCAATAACCGGCTGTCAGTGTACTTGCCTGATTCTGATTTAACTCATTCAGCTTATTGTGAGCCTTAACCTATTTTCTGCGCTGTCTCCAAGCGTATAGCTCCTGCAAAGAGATTAAGAAGACCCAAAAAAAAGAGAAAAAAGAGAAAATCTTAATTTTCAAACCTTTCCCATGAAGCGATGTGGACTTACGGGGTTTGAAGATGGAAAAAGCAGTAATACACCACCCGCCAGTGGACATGGCCTTGAGCATCAGCCCTTAAGCCAGGAGGAAGCCTGATGCTAAAGCTCCAGGACCTGCCTTCACCTTGTTAGAAAGCTTGGCTTGACTCGCTCTCATTATATCAGATTTTTGGGGAGAGAGTGCTCGTTACTAAATGAGGCAAAGTTTAAGAGAGTCAGTTATTTCTGTTTGTTTTTTTTCTTCTTTTTAAGAAAGAGAGTAACTTCTGAATAGAATTTTCATTCCCGTGTTCAAAAACAAAGGGGAAAAGGGAAAGCAACAAATGTGGATTTCTTTTTGAAACTTTAATACCTAGTTTCTGCTGTTATTTCCACCACCAGTTAACAAAACCGGTGAAACGATCACGGCGTTTGAACCCGTCCCTGTTGGCGTCGTTTCCTATGACTTAATGAGATGTCATCCACCGTTAACGATGGGTCTGGTCCCCGAGCAGCAACCTATTCCCTTCATGTACTTTATGGAATTTTGAGTAGTTTGAGGACTTTGGGGATCTCAGCTGGGAGAGGGGACGCAGCCCAGCTCCTGCCCCTGGTGCTTTCCTTTACCAAAAGAACCAGGGGCAGGAGCCGAGCTGCATCCCCTCTCCCAGCTCAGGTTTTTAATTGAATTTCCCAAACCTAAGGTGGATAATTTAGCATTCCCCCCGAGGGATGCTCCTGAAAATAAACTGTAGGCTCCACTCATACCCTGTAGTTAATTGTGGTGGGTGCTTAAAGTCAGGAGGGGAAAAGAAAGGTGGGGGGGGCCCATTCATCCCAATCGAAGCTTGCAGAACACGGTGTGACTGCATCCATAAATCCCCCCTTCCAGGAGTTCTTGGCTCTGTGCTCTGTAAGTAGGCTTGTAGCAAACACCTTGCGATGCATATTCATTATTTCAGCTTTGCTTAATGCATAAGGCTTGGGGGGGAGGGGAAAAAAAAGAAAAAGGAAGTGGCTTCTCTCACCAATTTATGTTCCTTGAGCTAATCCACCTTTCCCTGCTTGGCACACTTAACTTTTCGTTGTGATATTTTTTATATTTTTTTTTGCATCTTGCCGAAGCAAGTTTTAATTGAGCTACGTAAGAACCCTTTCTGCCAATAGTTCATTAGACTCCATCAATGATCCAACTGAAGAAGAGTCTCTCCGGATTAGCATCATCTTCCAACATGCCCTTCTTGTTGGATCGCTGTCAGGCGAATTGATAAAAAGAGTATTTCTGGATTCAGCCAAAAAAGTACTTGGGGAAGGAGGAGGGGGAAGGAGGACGGACGGGGGGAGAGAGACAACGATCTCCAGGCTACCAGACAAATGAGCAAAAAAGCAGGGGAAGCGGTAATTCTGCATTCAGGACGTCACAGGCATGGCAGGAGCTTGGAAGGTCTAGATTAAAATGTAGCTATTTTTCTTGTGGAAATAGGAAGAAGGGATTTGGTGCCAGTCAGAAGCAAAGCCTGGCCGGTATTCAGGCAGGAAGCTAAATTCACTGCAACAGTTTTCTCTAAGAGCCAGAGAGCAGCCGCGGCGCCTAATCAATAGGCAGAATCCAGAGGTGCTGGCAAGAAATGTCTCGAATGCACCCGTGGTAATTAACTCTGAATTACCAGGTGTATATTCAAAACCCTCAAAGGATCATCTGAGGGTTTAGCAGGTGATTCCGTGCAGCAAAGTGCTTTTTTCCGGGGCTCTTCCTCTCCATAAAGCTGTTGGTGACCCCCATTGGCATCCGTGGGGCAAGCGAGCTCCCAGCTGCTGCTAAAGCTGAAGGTGATCCGGCGGTGCAGCCACTGGAATAACCCTTGGAAATAAGGTTTAGGCTATAAACCTCATTTCTGCTATCTCGTAAGAGCTGCTCATCCTGGGAGATAAGTCAAAAAATAAAAAATAGATGACTGGCTCAGCTATTGTCTGCATAAAATCACCTTTGTTTATAGCGCTTTGCCTAATGGCTCACCCAGCAGAGTAAAATTTAAGTAAGTAATTATCGTGCAGAAGGCACAGGCTGAATGGAAGCCCTGTCCCCGGCTGCTCTGCCCCTTTGGCTGCCCTCTGAGCGCAGGACGGGTCCCCTCGCTCACCAGGTGGGTTCCAACAGGCAGATTTTGGCAGCTCCTGCACCTTTGGCTTGGGGAGCGCTCTTGCTGCTCAAGATCTGCTGGAGCAAACTGCCATCAGCTGAACTGGTGGTACAACCCGAGAAAAACATGAGCTGAGAGTTTGGGAGGTTTGTTTTGTGGATTTTTTGTTTGGTTGGCTGGGGTTTTTTATATTATTATTTTTATCCAGGGGATGGGGGGGGAGTTTGGAGGTTTTGGGTTGTTTGGTTTGATTTTGTTGGGGGTTTTTTGTGGATTTTTTTTTTGTTGTTGTTGTTTTTTTCCAGTTTTTTAACTGACAAAACCAAGAAGCACAAGACCTGGGCTTGTGGGTTTGGAGGGTTTTTTTTGTCCCAACTATTTAACGCAAGGATTTTAACTTGGTGTCCCTCCAAAAACTGGCCCTTCGGAAAGCCACCAGTGCTTCTTCCGGAGCCAGCAGGTGGAGCTTGAAGAATAGCATCAATTTCCAAGCCCATTTGTGCTAGAGCCCATTGAGTGGGAGCTATCTGCGCTGAAATCCTGATTGAATAAAAATTGTTCATTATGCAAACTGTCTGGTTCAGTACACAGAGGCAGCCCCCAGGCACAGACCCCAAGTAGCTACTTTCTCTTTCCCCAGATTAAAACATATGAACTGCTTTGATGTAATCTTATAACAAAGCCTAATGGAAATTTTATATCCTCTGAAGTTGACTGTCATTTCTCATTGCCCTGCTTCCTCTGTCCTATTAATACTCCGATCCAGGGAGCTGCAGCTGGACTCGCGCTCTTTTTGCTCTCAAATACGGCACGCTTCCCCCTCCACGTTTAAGTTTTTATTTATGTTTAAATACTGTTAGATTACATTACAGTATGTTTAATCCCTTGTTTTTTCCATAGCTATTTATCATTTTAATGGAATGCTGCAGAATATTACATTGTGCAATGTGTTTAAATTGATAAATTGTATTAGAAAAATATTGGATAGGATTTTTAATGGTAAGTGGGGCTTTAGTAGATATATTTTCTCATTAGTAGACTAACTGCACGCAGACTGTATGAGGCTGGAATGTTAAGGATTTTGGGATAAGCTATATTTATGACTTATTTGACTAATTAAGGCGCAATTTTATCATAAAGTTTTGCCCAGACTTTGCTGAGCAGGATGAAGGAGGAAAACTTGCCCCAGTGCAGTTACTCTACAACATCAGTTGCCATAACAACTTCATGCAATACTATATTTTTACTTGAAATTCCTTTTAAGACTCAGTTGCTGTAATAATTTGTTTCAGCTGCTAAAAGGCATGTTTCTCTTTGTGGTGGTTTCAAGGCTCTCATTACAGTAACAAAAAAGTGGTTGTGTTAATACAGACTCTTTTCATTTCAACATATGCAAAAGTTCAATAGACTCCAAAAATAGAATTAAAGGGTGGAGGTGATGAATCTGCTATAAAATCTCTTCCAGTCTTTAGGAAAGAGGAATGGGCTTAGCTGGTGAAGGTGAACTTTATTAACAGCCTTAAGGAGAGATGCTGCTGCTACTCCGTACCCGTAATTATCGCACCCAATGGGAATCTAAAAATGCAGCTTAATGTGTATCCCGCTGCCTGGCATCAGACCCGTGCCACTTAGCCTTAGCCAGGGACGGAGGCCCTATTTGCTCTCCAGAAGAGTAAAAGCATCAGCCAGGCATCTTTTGGGTGATGCTGCTGCTATTGGAGTAATGGGTGAAGCTGATCCTGAAGTCTTTGTTCAGCAGGAGAGCAGCAGAACGGAGCTTCGGCTCCTCCTAATGTGTCTGCTCCTTTAATTCATTAAATAATCACCTCACACCGAACGTATATTGTCTGGGTTTTGGCCACGGGCGTACTAGAAGTGTAAAAACAATTTTCAGGCAGCCTGGAGTGTCGTCTGATTTCTGATTCTGACGTTAATTTAGTGGAAGGCAAGGAGTGCATGATAAGAAAGTTGTTTGCTTTTATATTTTAACCCTTTCCCGGAGCTTTGGTGACTGTTGCTTTCTTCCAGGAACACGCTGTGCTGTAGCTGCCCCTGCCTGTGAAGCCAGCCTTGCTCTGTTATAAATCCCCCATCTGGCTTTTGGCATCTCACGGTTGAGGCAGCAATTCCTCAAACAAGTTCTTGTTCTAGTTCAGCATATGGACCCTGTTTCTACTGGTGCCAGGCAAATAACAAAGTTTTCAGCTATTTGGTTAATTGAGGCAGTCAGAGTACGGCTTATTTTCATCGTCTCCGGGCTTCTCAGGTCCATGGAGTAAGACGAGGAGATGTCCCCAGGTGTTTCTTCTCCAAGGAACAATGAGGAGGCAGAAGGGGAATCCTCTGGTTCCAAAGCTGTCCGTTTGCAGGCTCCCCTGGGGACCTGAGCTGGCATTTCAGTTTTGGTGCTGTTCAAGTACCAAAGGATTGTGGCCTTTCTAATAAAGCCCTTTTGGAGCAGGGTTGTGCTGTTGGGACTGAAGAAACCGCTTTCCTTCCCAGTGCGTTTTCTCTCTGGAGCCGGAGAGATGCCGAGAGCCTGAACCCACCTTTTCTCCTTGGTTCTGGAGCGCAGCGAGAAGGCACCCTCACTGCAGGAAGGAGAAAACACCAAACCTCTTAAAATCTGTATAGGTCCTGCCGCTCTGTCTCTTTGACATTATTCTGAACTCCGGTCTGCCGTTTTCCAGGTTTCCAGCTGGACCGTAGGCTTCTGATATGATCATCAGACTGCTTTTTCATGCGTTGTTGGTCTTCTCCTGCCCCTTCGTTTTCTAATCCTGGATCTCTATGCTGAATTGAAAGGGTTAAAATGGTCATATTTTGCATCCGTTCTCTCTGGCCAGTTCCGACCGCGACCCTTGGATTTTTAATAACAGCGGAGATGATGGTCGTTTAATGCAGCCCCCTGTCTGCAGGAAAATCTTCATCAAGGTTTTCCTGCAGCCTCCCTCAGGCAGCTCATCTCATTGCTTAATTGTCTTTATGCTTTCTCACAGATTCATATTTTGACTGTATTTCCCTCAAACTGCAACTGTGGCTTGGTTGTGGCGCAGGAGAGTGACCCCTTTACAACTTGGTGTCTGTCAGCCCTGGCTGTGAAATTTGGGCTGGGCAAATTATTTTGGGTGAGTAGAGATGATAGAAAAGGGCATGTCTCACCATGAAAGATGAATCATTCCTTTGCCTTTTACTCCTTGTTGTAGTAACATTATTCCTGAGGAATTTTTTGCTATTTATGTGATTGTCAGATGTGATTCCATCAGAATTACAAAGGAATTCAGCACGAATTAGTGGCCACTTAACGTTATAGAAAGCTGCGATGTAAATGTACTCCATGATCTCATCTACAACTCACTCTTTAGCGGATGTTTCAAGGTAGATTTTTTTTTCCCCCCCTAAAGTGGCCATAAATTGCAACCAGTCATTGGACTCCCTCCAGTCCTAGAGCAATTACTGGGCCAGTTCGGCTGAAGGGTTTGATCAGGTGTTTTACTAGCAGGATTTTATTTCACTAAATGAACATCTCCTAAAAAACCAGGAACGTAATATTTACACGTTAAAGTGCTGCTGTAATGGCACTGCATTTAACTTCACTAGGAGACCAGGAATCCCGTGGTAAAATGCCTGATAACTGCTGCATTTACCAGGGGAATGAATTTATAGCGGTTGAATTCCTCCGGCAGAACAAAGGGCTGTATTATGAAAGCACCCTCTTCTCTCTAACAAAAGCTTTGAGCTGGTCCTGTTTCTTGCTCCAGGAGACGGTGCGGTGTTGCTTTGCATCATTGCGGTCGTTGCCTTGCCCGACTGCCTGGAAATATTTTGGCTAAGTAAAAAGGAAGGGGGAGGGTGGGAGGAGAAGGGAGGGGAGAGGAGGGAAGGATGTCATCCTTCTGTTTTACCCTCTGCAGGTTGCGTAGGAACTTAATTTCGGTTGGAGATTCTGGGAGAGGTTCTCCACGGAGAGCGGCTTCTACGTGCGAGCTCGGCACATGGAGTGGCGATGGAGGTGGGACTCAAACCCGCCTCCTCCAGCCTGGAGTACCCATCCTCCCAGCAAGCCTGTGTGCCCGTGACGCAGCTGCAGAGGGTTCCAAAGATCATCCCTCATCCCTGGACCATTCCCATCCCCTCCTCTTTCCATGGCTGGGGTTTGGGATGAGAACCACAACACTGCGCCATCCTTACTCCCGGCTTGTGTTAGCCACCTCTGTATAAATAACTTGTGTTTAGCTATGTGGCTTCCCCTTCCCTCTATTTTCTTCCATCGGTATTAATAGTAGCTAATTATTGCTTTTACTATTAGGTCATGTGTTGTAAATACACTAAATGCGGTACGCATCCCGCGCGGGCTGGCTTGTGTGCTAATGCCTGGATTCTGCCTCTTAACATGCAGCCTAATTGCCTACTTGCACTGCACTGCCTGACATGCTATTTTTTGGGATAATTGCTCCCAGAGTCTCAGCATTTTAATGTAGTCGGCATTACATGGTCTAGCTAAAAATTGTTCAAAACAAACCTTGGGTCCCATTCCAGAAGAAATCGTGTCGGAGCTTCCTGGGAGGAGCAGGGGGCTTTTCCTCCCGCCTTTCTTCCTTCTCTCTTCTTCCTCCTCCTCCTCCTCTCTTCCCTGCAGCTCGCTGTGCTGGGATCACCGGGGTTCCCAAATCCTCTCAGAGCAGAGCCCAGCACCTGCCCCCAGCTGTCACTCTGCTGCCGGCATCCATGGGTGGCTGTGAGATGAGTCAGTGACAACCTGGTCACTAGTGAAAAATCTCTTTAATTATTTAAGCGGTGGTAAACGCCTGCTCTTATTGGTATGGGCATAAACTGTAGCTTCGCTAATTTTCCTCTTTAATCTCTCCAGGAAGAGCTGAGTGCCTGCTCTCCTTGGCGTTGTGTTTCCCTAAAGAGTGATGCTTTGAAGAAGTCGGCTCCCTGCTCAGGAAGCTGATGCGAAACGAGTCCCTCAGCAAACAAGTTTCAGGCTTTTACCCTAAAAGCACTTGAGGGTTATTTGTGAGTGTAATGTCAAGGCAGCCTAATGGGAGACGTGTGCCCTGCTCGGTTTTGAACCGCGCAGCACTGCGAGCTTCCCAGGTGTGATGTTAGTGCTGATTTTGCCTTTTTTTTTCTTCTCTGCTTTCCATCTGGGAGATGGAATAAAGCAGAGCCCCGCTCCGCCTGCCGCAAGGAGACTGTCTCCTCTGCTGACAGCTCCACAAGAAATGTTCCCGTTGCTCTTTATGGGACCTTTAGCTTCCCCTTCTCAGGCCGGTAATGCAGAGGCTGCTCCTTCACAAAGGGATGTGCATGGATGTGTTGGCTTCACCAACAGCTGACGGTGGTATAAGCCAGGCATGTGCACTTCACTGTATCGCTGCGGAAGAGATAATTTTCCTCCCTTTCCCACTCTTTGGGGCAGAGCAGAACATATGTGCTGTTACCTCTTAATTCTTCTGCAGAGCATTAGGACTAATAAAAACCTTTTAGGGTTTTTGATGTGAGGAACAGCTGATGTTGCATGCTAAGAAACAAAGACTGGTTTAAAAGAGGAAAAAGATAAAGCTCCATATACTTCTTCCAGTAACAGCGGTGGTGAAAAAGCCTGTGACCCCCTCCTGTGGCAGGTGACACTCTCCTTTGCTTGACTAATTGCATTGGATCTGCATACCTGGGTGGTAACGAGGGACTTGAGCGCCAGCGTACCCTTTAAATAACAGATCATTGAAGCATCATTGCTTTCATGTTTGTCTACTTGCTTCTAATTATTGAAGGCAGCTGACTTTAAAGTATAGGCCATTTCCTCCCCTTCCTGCAGCGGGGTCATAACAGCTTGTTTATATACTCCTAAGCTGGTTTGCTGCAACAGATTGTGACTTTAAATAGAAGGTTGCTAAGAGTGAGGTAAGGGTGCCGGGAGAAACGAGCTTTCTCAAAACAAGTCACTTGGTATTTTGGGGAGATGGGAGCAGCAGGCAAAAAAGCATCAGTGGTGAGGTGAAGGATGGGCGGCTCCGTTGGCGGTGGGTGTAACAAGATGTATACGGAGGTATAGATGTTCTTTTAGAAAGCAGAGGGTACTGTGATTGAGCTGGCCGTGTCCCGGGGAAACCTCTCCCCGGATTTTCCTGGCCCATCTCACGAGACTGTACCATTACTAGTTAGTTATTCATCCTCGGCAAATGCCAGTAGCTCCTGTTTGGCATTGGGCTGAATATCAAAAAAGTTGATTCATTGACTTAAAAAACAAAACAAAACCTACACTGGACAAATGCTAGAAAATATGTGTTGGTAAAGAGGTGGACTGAGTGATGAATATATTTTCTATCTCTTATTTCTCTGACTCATATGGCCCTAGCTTAGCACAGATTTTATTATCTTATCAAACAATTAATTACCTACATCCTTTAATTTCATATATATGCAGCTTGAGATTGTTGTTTTTGTCTTCAAATGCCTCTTATCCTCTCCCCAGTAGACTGTTGCTGCTAAATAGATGGGATTATTTTCTTGGTGGCCACGCCAGATTTATTTGTACTGCTAAGCCTGCTGCAGGAGTTGGGGTGAAGATGACTACCAGACTATCAAATTTAGCTTTACCCCCTTGGAGTTAGTCCCTGGCAGGATTCTGCTAAAGTCCTGGAAAGAAAATTCATTAGATGAACCTTAGCATGATTTTTCCATGGCTTTGATTTTAATCAAAGTGCGGATTTGAAATTGTTTTATCATTAAAATCTGTTGACTGAACGTCAGTGCAAAGCAATTCCCCCCGCCTGGTGTAGAGGTGCATCCAGTGTGCATAGGTAAATCCCAGACTGAGAGAGTAGAACAGCGGGAAGGGCAGAAATTAGCCCCTGAGGCTTGCAAATGCACTGCAGGCTGAGGTCTTTCTGCATTTCAAGGACCCAAGTTCAATTGCAAGGCTGTTATTCTGCTTATCCATAATGGGCAAAGTAATCAATTAAAATGGTCCATCCTTAAGCCAGGGCAGAAAAGGAAGGCTTGTTTCGAGTAACTGCCTTACAAGGTCTCAAGGATGCAAGTTAAACATAACATCCTTTTATCACCGAATCTGCAAAATCAAGGCAGCACGTTTATCCCAGATACCTGGGAGCACAGGGAAGAGAAATTCAGGGGAAGCTCTTTAGTAGGTTACTAAGGAGTGTTTTTGCATAAGGTGGTGGAGCTGGTTTTCTCTGAAGACCAATTTATACAAGCCCCAGTGACTGCAGTGAGCCAGTAACTCCCAAACCTCAGGGCTGCGGCTCAGCATCCTAACACAGGAGATGCTGCGGGGACGGCGAGGAGAGCTTGGAGGAGGCTCGGATGCACACCCTGGACCTCTTCTATCTGAAGGAGGACGCTTGTGCGTTGGAGAGCTTGTGTGTGCCTGTGGCTTTTGTAACACTCACCCACGAGATCCACCTGGGGTGCACACATTTGAATTTTAAAGAGCTTTCCTTCCCAGGTCCCTGCCTCCGACCCAACTTCCTTGTGAATGAAAATATAAATAATAAAAATAAAACATCTTAGTAAAGCTGTCTGCGTGCTGCTTTGGTTAAGCTGTTAGGGTATGCTGACCGCAGCAGCATCCTCGGGGTAAGTACAGCCTTTAGCTGCACAGGCGGCAGGTAACCCCCCTGGTGTGACCCAAAATCCACCGTGTGACAGGCGGCACTTTTCTTTCCTTTGAGGTCAGGGCGTCCTCATGCCGGGACTGGTGTCAGCCCAGTGTCATTGGAACTGGAGCCGGCCATGGAGGTGGTGTAAAGAGTGTGGTGTGAGGCAGAGGTGAAGGCAGACCCTCATGACAGCGCCCGCCTGCTCACTGAATTCTGCATGGAGATCAGCACTTCCAGCAACAAAAGAAAGTAGGTCAGAGCCAGGTCCCCCTCCCCGCCTGCGCGCTGGAAGCACATGTGTTGGATTACACGCCTGCAGATGGAAGCAGGAAAGACTGCGATGGGTTTTGGGGTTTGTTTGGTGGTTGGTTTTTTTTGTTTTGTTTGTTTTTTTTTCTTTCCCCTTCAGGAGAGGTGTATGGAAGAGCAATTCGGTGCTGCGCGGCATGCCAATGTGCTTGCTCTCACCCTGGTTCTTCTTGGAGCTGCTGCATCGGGACCTGCTTGCACATTAATATCATGGTGGGGGGAGCTGCCCACCCCCTTTCCCCCAGCAGCCCACCTATGATTCGGGAAGGGTGTGAGGATGCTGGTGGTGCCCAGGTGTGCTCCTGGTCCCTGCCCATCCCCTGGTCCCCTGATCCTGTGCCTTTCCTTTCCTTGCTGCAGCTGTGAAACTCCAGTTCTACTTGAACGATTACCCAACACGTTAATTGGGACTCCTGCTATGATTAAAAAGAAATTTCAGATTAAGCCCGCCATGCTGTATAGCTCAGGAAGAAAACATCTCTTTATAAACACGGCAGGAATGTGGGGACTCCATTATTATTCTTTTCTTTTAACTTTGAAGAAACTGGCTCTTGCTGCTGTTTTGACCACAAGGAGACAAGTGCGGCAGTCACTCTGCTATGGTCAGAGCTAAGCAGAAGGGATGCTTGCAGGGAGATAAAATTGCAGGGTGTTTTTTCTGTCCTTTTTTTTTCTTTTTCTTAATGTGATAATCATAATGGATTTATCTCTGTAGACTTCAGATCCTGTCTATGTGAGTCTCCGCAGGCTCTGATTCTCTTGGGCAGAGCTCAGAGGAACTTGTAGGTTGGACAAACCAGGCGGGTGGGCAAGAACGGTCCCAGTTCCGAGGAGTGGAGTACAGTATTTAGCATATTTAATTCATTATATGACCTTTGCAGTGCTGTAGTTGGCCAGCTCTGAAAACGTCTTCAGCTTCCAGTGCCCCTGGGGAAAGTCCTCAGGTGAGCAATCTTCGGGTTGTTGGTCCTGCTTTGTCAATTGGAAGGACACTGATGGCCAAGTGAAATGTTCTGAGGCAAACGGCAACCTCCTAAACCCTCAAACATTTGCTCTATTTATTTTCTATTTGCAAGGCTGTAGTGTAGCTTGCAGTCAAAAATCCAGCCTTCCTCTGCCAAGTGCTGCCTTCTGATGGAGGATATCATCTGAGGATGTCTTCTCCTCAAATGGGGGCTTTCTGCATGTGGTGTTTTAAGCAGGAGCTGCTGTAAATCCCTCCGGCGTGGCGGGGGCCGGGGGAGCCTCCCCCTGCCCATCACACAGCAGGGGAGCAGCTCCAGCCCTTCCACAGCTCCAGGAGGTAACTGCAGAGGTTCAATACCTGGGTCTGCAGCATCCTGGCCCTGCCTTAGCTCCGTGCTGGACTCGCTCAGTCGGCAGACGAGGGCAGCAGTAGATTATCCCCCGCTCTTTCCTTCTCCCCCCTCCTCCCCCCTCTTTTTTTTTTTCCTTTTTTTTTTCCTTTAAACTTACCTTTTGGTGTTCCAGCTGAAGCAGCATGGGGCGAGTAAACTCCACTGCTCAAAATAAGAGTGGATAAGCTCAGTTTACTTGCATTTATTCATGACTTCACCACTCCACTGGGGCCTGAAAATCAGAGCCAAAAGGAACTGCAGTGAAAATTGGCCTACATGCAATGGCTTTAAATAATCTGCCCTTTTGCTCTAGTTCTGTGTCGAGATGTGCTGGAAGCCTGAGGAGCTGGGATCTGACTTGATGTAGGAGCTGCTTTTTGTTTTCTTGCCCTGGTGTTTGAAGCTGATGTTTTTTTGTTTTTTTTTTTCCTGTGCACAGTGTAACTTGGGGGAAGTTACGCAGCAGGGGGAGAGGGAAAAAAACCAATTTGTGAATTACTGTATTTAGTGTGTGACTCAAAATTGTCAGAATCAGCAAAAGGAATTAGCTTTTATTGCCCGAGATGCAAAAAATAAGAGAGAGAGAAAATAGGAATGAAGTGATTAGCGTATGTCACAAAGATTGACACCCAGGGACGGGGTGTGATACTGAGCTAAGAAGCACGGTTCTGCTGGAAGGAGAACGGTTCCTGTTAGTAGTGGGGTTTTGTTTGTGCTTGTGTTTGTGCAGGCTGTGAAGGCAAATACGATTCCCAGATGATGCGCGGGACACGCACGTGCCTGAAACTTGGACCAGTCAGGGAAGAAGTCACGCAAGCCATGGGAGAGCCGAGTGCGCTGGATGAGGCTTGGCTTCAGCATCTGAGCAGAAATAGAAATGGATCCATCTGCAAACCAGGTCATCGCTGCTCTTGTGCTTTTTCTCTTGGGCCCCCTTGAATCACATCATGATTTCTTTCCTCTCCTCCCCACACCCCCCCAGCTCCCTGCAGCTGGGATTACTTTTCACGTACTCTGCTCACTTAATTGCCTCTAATAATTTCTCAGCTGGCTTTCTTTCATTCTTGAGTCAAATACAACCACCTTATTTTTTTTCTCCCCTTTTACAAGGATGAACGCACTCACTCCAGCCTGCACGTATGCTCTCCTTGCCTCTCCCAGGCGCTTCCCACCTCTCTCACTGTTTTAATCTTGAGACTTCCCAGTTCTCCCTTCCTGGAGATCCACCCAGTTGATGGCAAGTGCTTCCGTAGCCTTCGGTGGGCTACGCAGGTCATATCCTTGGCTGGACTCAGGACTGAGGGGAAGGGACTCCTAGGAGCTCATGGGATGATGGAGTACCAGAAGAGATATTGTGAGGCAGGGCTGCCCTGTGTCTCCTGGTGTGCCATAGTTATCTCCATGCTTGAACCAACATTTCTGGGCAGTGCTGTGCCAGCAGCGTGTGTGGAGGGCAATTTTGGAGTTTCTCTGGTGTTTGCTCTGTGGAAAACCCTTCCAGCTGCCCGGTGAACCCGGTGGTCGGGGTTCTGTCACGCCAGCTGAAGCACCAGCAAGCCGGGGCAGGCTGTTAGCATCCCGTGGTATATTTAGTTCAGGTTTAACAGGGGCTCCATCTGCGTGTGTTCTCTTGTTTCCTTTTGCTTTTCTATGTGCTAAGTAGATGCATGAAGGAGTCAAGAAGCCTTCCTGCGATGGCAAGGATGCGGTTTCACCGCTCCACGTGCCACTCTCCTTTACAGGGCTGCTTCCCTGAGCTGTGTCTTTAGAAAAGCACTAATGTTAAGAGCTGGAGAGGAGCAAGTGTCCCAGGGTCTCTTTCTATAGGGAACCCCTGAAAATGTGATAAGGTCTCTTCTGCGACAGGGATTTTCCTTGGGGACAGGGCACACAGGGCTGGGAATGGCACCCTGCAGGCAGCCAACTTTGCCTGCTGATGGATTTTGATTATTTGGTCCTTCCCAGGACCCTTTGGCAGAGTACATTCCAAAAGGTCTCCTGCTTTTTCTTTTAATATTCCTTTTAAAATTTTTATACTTTAGAATGAGGTTATTTCACAAGTTGAAAATAATATAGGTATTCTGTGAACTGCTAGAAGGTTTACACGAGGCTTATTCTGAGGGTATGCAAGGCAATTCATGAAGCAGCCCACCTAGGAACACTTCTTTAGAGCAGACCTGTGAGAAGCCAAGACCCTTGATTACAGGATATTTGAGCTGTAGAAGGACTGGCTGAGGGAATAACTATGAAAAAGCTTTTCCAGGGAGAGGAATTTGTATGCACTATTGAGAAACCAGGTCTGATAGAAGTTTCGCTAGG
Source organism: Thinocorus orbignyianus (assembly GCA_013400375.1). Classification (NCBI taxonomy): domain Eukaryota; kingdom Metazoa; phylum Chordata; class Aves; order Ciconiiformes; family Thinocoridae; genus Thinocorus; species Thinocorus orbignyianus. Next base: position 84,726 of record VXBW01001779.1, read on the forward strand.
TCTGTAGGAAAAAAAAAAATCCCAACCCAGTCACACTGGTAGGCACGAAGTGGAGGTGTGAAATCTTGGCTGTGAGATGGGGAAGGTGCAGCACAAAGTCCTGCACTGAGGATGCTGTGATACCTGCCCGCAGGAACCTGGAGTGGAAGGGTATCGAATGAAACTGGTGCAGCTCAGATTGAAGCCAACAAAATCCATCTCTGGGCACAGCAACCCTTGCTGGGAGAGGGATCTGCTTCTCTGGGAAATAAAGTGTGCTGATGTGTGGAAGAAATGGAAATCTTTCCGGGCAAGTCAGCAAATAGCCAAGAGTTTTGTTATTCTTTAACGGCCTCAGAAATCTGCAGGAACAATTTCATGTTTTAATAGAAGCATTTTGCTTTTGACCCTGCGTGGCAGAGCAGCCTCTGAAAAGCAGGAGGTGAGCTTTTACTGTTTCTGTCTCATTTTGGTTTTCCTCCCTCCCATTTTTTGTTCAGTCTTCTGTCCCCTGGGCAGGCTGGGACAGGCGGCTGCAGGTGAGCATGATTCTTGGTGCGGGTGTAGCAGGACCTGGTTGTGGAAGAATGGAAGTGATGGAGGGGGACACCATGCCCAGAGATGTTCTGGTGGCCAGAATGTTATTTTTAATCACGATTTGGTATTTAGGCAGCAACAAGGTGCCTCCATAAGTGTCAGCTGTAAGCACAAAATAGCCTCCGTCTGCTGAAGCTTCCATTGATGCTTCTGTCCCCGAGCGAGATCAGGCACTGGATTTTTTAGAACACTGACTTCTGCCTGGACCCAGGTCACTTTACTTGGACCATGACTCGAGTCTCTTCATCTGAACATGATGACTTTAAACCCATGATTTAGCATTACCCTTTAGCTAGAAAATATAGGATTCAAAGCATCCGATGGGCACTGCATTGTTTTGTGAGAAGGAGACCACAAACAAATTGAGAGAAGAAATGGAAAAGAGGAAGGAAATGTTGAGTATTTTTAGGAAGTCTTTTATAAAGCGGATGGCAAACAACGCCTGCCCTGACCCTCTGCCTGTCTGCGGCACAAGGGCTTTGACAGCCGACTCCCTGCGAGCGGGGAGCACAGTAAGCTGTCCATAAATCAAAAGCACCGAGACTATCAAATTTGTTTATTACTTGGGGTTGTGCCACTATGTTCAAGTCATGTCGCTATTTTCTTTCGTTTCTTCTAGCTGTGCTCCCGAAAAAAGAAGATTTGTTGGTACATAACTGTACCATTCCCTTTATCCTCTCGTTTCTTTCTTTTTTCCTTTTTTTTTTTTAATTCTTTTTTTTTTCCAGAAGACAGCGAGTGAGCCACGGTGGAGCTGGTGGTGTTAATGTTCTGCAGCAGGAGTGAAATAGCCTGGAGATGTGCAGCGAGAGCAGGGGCGTGTGCCCTAAATAGGGGGGTTAAACAGGGCTTATTCTGAGGAAAGCAGTAATTGCAGCTTGCGTGAAGCCGTAATATTCTTTTGTGCATTATTTACCCAGGAACATCTGCTAATACATATACATTCTCCGGTGCGTGTAAACAACTTGTGCAGGAAGAGGATTAGGAGATTTATAAAAAAATTAGAAGCAAGTTAAAAGGGCAATTAGAAGAGCAGAAAGAGATATTGAGCAGTGAATTAGGGAGGGTATTTTAACACACAATCAGAGCTTCCCGAGACGTATTCAGAGCAGAGAGAAGGTAAAAGAGAAAATTGGCCAATTACGAAATGATAGCGGGGAATTGGTGACATGGGAGAAGGTAATGGCTGATTTGTTAAACAGTTATTTTGATTCTGTTTTCACAAAGGAGGAAGAGGATGGAGGGCAGCTCCGGAAAGGACTCAGGTTGCACAGATGAGGATGGTGATGAACCAGGGAGGCTGCAGAGGGAGAAAGATGTGTCTGCAGAGCAGCTGGGTGTGGGGAGAATTTCACCCATACTCACAGGGTGGGGGGGGAAATGGATTTTAGAGAGCAGCTCCTTAGAGCAATGAGCCAGGTAGCGAGGAGCTGGCGTTCTAATGCTCGCTTTTGTTCACCTAATTGTCTGCTTTAGAGCGGGGCCCAGGGATCGAGGTGGTCACTGAGATGAAAGATCCTTCTCCCCTTTGAAGGCAGTCTCTCTGGCAGAGGGGAGGATGGAGTGTGTTGGGAGACAGTGAGATGGACGGGAACTCTGGAGGGGTGCTGCTCCTGGGGCTGCTTTTATGTGGGTGGAGAAGTGTTTTGGCTCGCGGGGGATGCCAGCGTGACACCTTCCCAAAAACACACACTGCAGGACGTGAGCTCCACTGCAGCCCTTCCTCTCCTGTTTTCACAGTTGCTTTTGCTTCCATCTGTAACCCACAAACTCCAGTGTCCTCAGCAGTGCAAGAGCATCCCTCTAATCACCGTTCCCATCAGCATTGTCTGCTGTCGGTGATTCCGTGTTTCACAAAAACAGTTGTGATTTCAGGGGCTGCTGGACGCATTAAGGGAGAGGACTGGTGGAACAGAAGAGTGATGTCAACCTGTAAGACCTCAATGAGAGAGTAAATGATGGAAAGGGAAATATTCTTGGCCATGCAATGGGAAGTTTGGAAGTGTTCCTGGGGGTGTGATTGAAGCTAAGACAAGGGAAGCATACCCAGATGGAGGAATTTGGGAAGGGTAAACTTGAAGAACCACAAAAAAGTGTTATTTAGCTTACGAGAAGTGTGAAGTGATGCTTTTGTTTTGCTCTGTCCCTCAAAAGAGGGGTGCATTTCGCAGAGCAACTTTCTGAGACAAAGGAAATAATTTGGAATTGGTGCCTGGGGAACACAAGTGTTTTCTGAGAAGTGACAAGGAATACAGGAGAAACTGTGGACTTGTGGTGTTGGTTTAGACTGATAAACTAAAAATTTATTCTCAATATCCGAGAGGTGTTTGGTTCTCATCGTACCTGGAAGGATAAAAGAGATGCAGTGTCATATGGTTTGTGTTTTCAAAGCAGGTATGAAAAGCTCCATGTTAGCAATTATGGGATGAAATTGTGGAAAAGTGGCACAATGGAGAGAAAATTGGCTCCGACTCAGGAAACGGGATTCTGCTGCTGGGGATGAGTTTCCAGAGGCACAGTCTGGGGTCTCTTCTGGGTTCTCTGGCATTTATTTTTTAATGGAAAGGATTTGCATGAACAGCCCAAAGTTAGAGCATTAAAGCTCAGTGATGTGAAGAAGGGGAAGGCAACCGCAGCGGCAGGGACGCGTCTCGTCTGCCAGAGCAGCGCATGGTGCGGGCGGCAGACCGGAGAACGCTAAAGGAACGGGAAAACGATGAGCAAATAAATGCTCAAGTGACACGTTTCCCAAGGGAGGCGTTTAGAGCTTGCAGCCGAGCTGTGGGGAGCTATCGGCAACGTCTAACCATGTCTGCAACAGGCAGCCTGTCTGCCCGCACCTCGGAGAGGGGAATCGATGCACATCCAGAGGTTGAGCTTGCAATAGTAAACAGCACCAGTTCATGGCTGATCCCGTCGCTGGGAAGGGGAATCATGGCACAGCTGGGGAAACCCAGGTGGAGTTGTGGAGCATGGAGAGGTTTTAGGTTTGTAGAATCACTGAATCATTTAGGTTGGAAGAGTCCAACCATAAACCTAACACTGCCAAGTCCACGACCAAATCATGTTCTTCAGCACCGTGTCTACCCGTCTTTTAAATACCTCCAGGGATGGTGACTCAACCACTACCCTGAGCAGCCTGTTCCAATGCTTGATAACGCTTTCTGTGAAGAATTTTTTCCTAATATCCATCCTAAACCTCCCCTGGCACAACTTGAGGCCGTTTCCTCTTGTCCTGTCACTTGTTACCCAGCAGAAGAGACCAACCTCCCCCTTCACTACACCCTCCTTTCAGGGACTTGTAGAGAGTGAGAAGGTCTCCCCTCAGCCTCCTTCAGACTAAACCACCCCATTTCCCTCAGCTGCTCCTCATAAGACTTGTGCTCCAGACCCCTCATCAGCTTTGTTGTCCTTCTCTGGACACACTCCAGGACCTCAATGTCTTTCTTGTTGTGATGGGCCCAAAATTGGACATAGTTTGTGAGGTGGGACCTCACCAGTGCCAAGCAGAGGGGGATGATCACCTCTCAGGTCCTACTTGCCACACTATTCCTGATGCAGGCCAGGATGCTGGCCTTGATGAGGTGGCCTTGATCACCTGGGCACACTGCTGGCTCATATTTAGCCAGCTTTTGACCAACATCCCCAGGTCCTTCTCCACTGGGCAGATCTCCAGCCACTCTTTGCAGGCCTGTAGCACTGCACGGAGTTGGTATGACCCAGGTGCAGGACCTGAGACTTGTCCTTGTTGAATTTCATCCCATTGGCCTCAACCCATTAATCCAGCCTGTCCAAGTGGGAGCATGTGCACCTCTGCCCAGCATTGCCTCAGAGTGGCCATGGTGCTTACCACCACCTTGAGGGGTTCAGCCCTTTACCCTGGGGACCTCTCTGTCAAGCCTTTGGTGTCTGGGAGTGATCCTGATTAAATCCCAAATATTTCTAACTTATCTCCAGCCTGAGCTAGACTATCTCTGGCAAGTCATGGTTATACCTGTGTCTGCTCGACCGGAGAGATGCGTGCTTTGAGGTTGTCAGGAGTGCATCTTCAGAGAAGAGGGGATTTCTGCCAGCCTCACAGCAACATTCAAAATGCATGAGGACATGCTGTATGAAGGGATTGGGGAAAAACCACAAGAGAGTGAACCAGGGGCCGTGGCAGAGCTGAACCATGTAGATGGGAAGTTAGTTATTGAGGCTAAGTGTCAGAGCATGCCATAAAAATTTAGTTTATCCTCAAAGAGCTGTGGTCGTGGAGGAAGGATGGGCACAGGGAGGGATGGCAGCTGAGGGGGAGGTAGGAGGAACATCAGAAACCCATAGTCCATGTCAAGCGACACCTCCTATTTAGCAGTGTATCATGTCTCCCTTCTGGTTTTTAAACAGTAGCCTTTATTGCTAGGCGTTAGAGCGCTTGATTGACAAGGCTTGTAATACACCATGGAGTTGCCTTTATTTTTCCTACATGTTAAAGGAAAAGATACTAAAAATACAATTATGGATTTGAGCCAGGCGTAGTCTGTTCTAATATAATTCATCTCAAAGACTATCCATCGTGCCTGCTGCACCCAAATCATTTATAAAACATTAGCATCTCCTGTGCTGACATTTCACTCCTATATTACAGGAGTTACACACAGACTTAAAAAAAATTAATAAAGTGCTTCTCTTCTTCATTCTCCCACTGAGAGCTTTGATTTCCAAAGTATGAAATGAAATAACCAACATAACAACATTCTCCACTTCTAAGGGACAGTGCCAGACTCATTCAGTTGCTATTGGTTATAGAGAGTAGGACGTGAGGGAGCTATTTCAGATCACGGATTATTTGTTCTGGCTGCATTGGACATCCCTTTAGTGGAGCTTTAGAGCCCTGTAGACAGAAAAGTTTGGGTAGGAGCTGGAAGGGAGAGGGCTTGATGAAGTAACCCCTTCCTTTCTCCTCCCAGAATTACTCTAGCTATTCCCCAAGAAGGATGTTTTAAAGTGAAGCATCCAAGCCCCTGCTCCTTCTCACTTGCTAGGCAGACAGAGGACACCATGCTTCCCCAGCTGCCTGCTCCCAGGACCCAACCACTTTTAAAAATAAACACATCAAGGAATTTTCTTCTTTTTTTTTCTTTTTTCTTGGGAGTTTCCCTTTTCATTTTCAGATACCTCCAGGGGATCTACCACTATGCAAATACCCTCTCCCCATCCCCAAAGCGGCTGGGAGAGTGGATTTCCCGAGCTGGCCCATTCTTCCTGAAGCTAGTCATGTGTCTGATGGAAAACACGAGCTATTGCCTTTGGGCTTTCCAGACCCACAGGTGAGCCAGGGGCTCAAAACATGCCACCGTCCCTGGGGTACCGTTACAAAATGAACAGCAGCCGTTTCTTGTCCAAGATCACTTTTATTTCCCTTGTTTCATTAACTTCAATGTCTGTTTGGTCTCACGTATCCACGCTGACAAGGAATTCACACCGACTGCAGAATGTGGGCATCACCTCCCCGAGCCCGTGGGCTGCCATCGGTGACACCGCCGGTTCTGCTGTGCCCCCGACCAGCAAATGCATCACTCCGCTGTGGGGTTTAATTCGGGAAGAGGGGAACAAGCAGATCTGCTCCCTCTCCTCCAACTAGCCACAACCCCCTTTGTACAGCTGTCTTGGACCACTTATTTTCCTCTCCTGCGCGGACCAGGAACCCTGGGCACTGTGCTTCTCACCAGTCCCCTGCGAGCTGTAGTTTCCCCTTCTCTGATGCTTCCTGTGACGCAACGTCTTCCTTTTAAGAAACAAAACCCTCTCCTGACGCCCTCAGGACTGTCTGCAGCCTGGGAACTGCTCCTTACTGCCCCAGTGAAAACCTTAGTCCAGCTATAAAGGTCCTCACACCACTGACACGGCTGGGAAGCCCCTCTCTGCCTCCAGCTCCTCTCCCCATAAAGCCCCTCTCCTCCTCGGGGCCTCACAGCGCTCTCCGGAGACAGAGCTCTATGGCTCTATTGATTTTGACTAATTAATCTCTTTCTCCCCTCCGGTTACAAATCAGGATGTAAGGGTGAGTTTTGGCTCTCTGGGTATGGACTTTGCTGCATCGCATACAACCACCCCCTCCCACCCCTCCCAAAGTTTAGTGCTCTGAATTGCTGAGAACATTGGTCCGCTGTAGTTCCCCCGCGCGTACTGAGCCCGCCCGATGGCTTTCAGCATCTATAGGCACTGCTGCCACTTTGTTTTCTCGAGAAAAAAAATCATATACTGGTCTGCTATAAATTCAACAATACAATCCTTAGTTCTGAAGATATAGTTTCCATATAGTTTATAAACATTATAAGACATACATATGGATAATTGAGGGGAAGGGGGGAGCCTGTGCATTTGTTGGGGTTGGTTTTGTTGGTTTTTCTTTCAGATGTGTGAACATGGCTACAAAAAAAAACCGCACCTCCTGTGGGTACCTCATTTCTTTAAATGTTGGGTTTTTTTGTTTAATTCCACCTCTAATCAGTCTTTCCTTTGGTTGTTGGCTACTCCAAGCCCAGCAGGCAAGCCCTGTTCTGCTGTAATGCCTGAGATATTCAGGAGTTTAAGATTGTCTTCCAAGAGATTCCCAGCCAACTTTGGCCTCTGGGTTTGGAGCCAAAGGGGCTAACACGTGGGAGAACCAATGTCCTTATTACATTGGTATCAGTGTCCTTGCACTCACTTTCAGAGAAACAGTGTAGGCTTAGTTGGTGATCTTTTTTTTTTTTTTTACAGCAATTATGTTCCTTTCGGTAATTGGAGGGGTCATTCAGAGCGCTCTCAAATGAACGGGATTTCACAAGAGCATGGATACAGTCCATTTGTCCGGTTGTTGTCACCGACGAATTGGCTACCGTCCCTGTTATCTGGGTTTTTGTAAGGTTGGCTTTTTGTTGTTGTTGTTGTTGTAGGTGCTCGGTTAGGCTGTTTGTGACAAGGTGTGATAATGCCTTTTAATCTGCTCCCGCTGCATTCGGCACAGTCCGCGTTGGCAGCCCGGCCGGGCACGGAGAGACCCTCAGAAGCCGAGACAACGTTCCTCCCTTCGCCAGGCCAACGCTCGCCACGTACAAAAAAACGAAGAAGAAAAGAAACTCTGGTCCTTTGTAGATTTGGTGGCAGTACAGATTCACTCCGTCTGCAGCCCGGGGGCTCAGCGTATGACGGCCGCTAACACCACCATAAAAACCAGGAGCGATGCCCTGAGCCCCGGGCAACCGGCTGCCTGCTGGACCCCGCTGGGGGGGCGGATGGGGGTCCGCCGGGTACACTTACCCTTGCGTTTGGGGGAGAGCGTTGGCATCGCCCCGAAACTGAATTTGTGCTGATAATCAGGCACATAGTCTGGAACCTCCTGCCCGTTTTTCCGTGGCCCTAAGGATACCGGTTTGGAGGTTCGGTTACGGCTTTTGTGGCTGGTGCAGTTCTTGCCGGGTTTGCGGTAGCCCGGCCGGGAGCCGGTGGGCTGGCTGCTGTGCAGACTGTTCTCAGCCCCTCTCTCCTTCCCCTTCTCCTTGGAGGAGTGGTGAGGGTGGTGGGTTTTGGAGGCTCCTCTGTCCGCTGTGGAGAAAGTATGTGTTTTAATCTGATGGAGCGACTCAGACCCCGAACAGTTCCTAAAGTCTTCTGCTCTTAGCACCTTGAGGTCCTTGCCATGCATCTGCTCGGGGGACTCGCAGATGACGCTGGAGCTGGAGCCTCTGAACCTGTGCAGCCACTCCCAGAGCGAACGGGCTTTGCAGTCGCAGCTCCACGGGTTCCCGTTCAGCCTGAGAAACTCCAGGGCTCCCAGGTGGGCCAGGCAGTCCCCCTGCAGCTCCGAGAGGCTGTTATTGAACAGGAAAAGGGTGGTCAATCTTCGAAGGTCGTGAAAAGCCCGCCTGTGAATCCACTGCAGCTGATTTTGATGGATGAGCAGCCGATCCAGGTTTATTAGTCCCCTGAACGTGTTCTGATGGAGGCTCCAGAGCTTGTTTCCATGGAGAAAAAGATGGCTGAGGTTAACCAAGTCAACAAAAATATCATCCTGAAGGAACTCGATGTGGTTGTCTTGCAGGTAAAGGTATTGCAGGTTGTGGAGGCCACCGAATATCCCGCTGGGGAGGGAGCTCAGCCCACACTTGTACAGATACAAGGCATGGAGTTTCACCAACCCTTGGAAAGTGTCTGCAGCTAAAGCCCTTAAGTAGCGGTTGTCCCCCAGGTCCAGCTCTTCCAGGTTGACGAACCCGTCAAAGGTGTTGGGGTCGATGAAGGTGATGTTGTTGGAGTAGATCCACAGGGTGACCATGGAGGGGCTGAAGTGGCCCCGCAGCAGCAAAGTGATCTGGTTGTTCTGGAGGAAGATCCTCTCGCTGTCCTCGGGGATGCCCTCAGGGATGGTCACGAAGTTGTGAGCCTGGCAGCTGACGGTCATCGGGGAGGGGTAGCAGACACAGTCGGTGGGGCAGCCCAGGGCACCGGGCACCTTCAGCCCCAGCAGCACCAGCAGCAGTTCTGCAAACCCCCCTGTGCAGAGAGAGGGGAGAGCGGCGTCAGCGGGGACTCGGGCACCCCCCC
>VXBW01001779.1:93902-115507 GCA_013400375.1 Thinocorus orbignyianus
GGGATTATTGTGGTTGAAAAAACGCCCCCAATCAACTCAGCTGATGAGTTACCCACAGAAACAACTGTTGCTGGGATGAGTGGGCTCATCACCCACGGAAGTTTAAACGTGATGCATGGAGTACTCCCTGCCTCCTCGCCCTGCCCACAACAGGCAGCAGAAACTTTCTCAGGGTGAATTCGGGTCGGCAGCGCGGGCAGCAAAGCCCCTTGCCTGCCCTTGGCTTTCGGGGGAAAGGCAGTTGCAGAAATGTGTGAGAGCAAACAAGAGGAACTGCAAAACCCTTGGAGGTTTCCACCCCTCCCGTAACACATCCCTTAAATCGCCCGCTCTTATGTATCGCAGAAGGGAAGCTTTAGCAATTCCCAGTGAATCACCCCAAATTACACGTGAGCAGCACATCTGCACGGCACACCCAGCTCCCCCAAAGGCGCACACCCATCCCCACCACCTCTTTTTTACTACAGTCGTTAGACACCACCATCCACCCCGAAAACCAAGCGATTCGCAGGAAAAATATGTTGTTGGCAGTTGGCGGAAAAGCCTGAGCTGCAAACTCCGCTTGGAAGTGGGATGCTCAGACATATTTTTAAATGGATGTCCTGTGGCAAAGCATATTGCATCCTCTAATGCTACAGTATGTGCTTGTGACCGGGGCTTTCTCACTGCAGAGAAGAAGCGGTGAGCAAGGCAGTAATCATCCCCTCCCTCTGCTCGGCTCGCAGAGTACCGGTTTCGCCGCCCCGTTCCCGTCTCGCTCCCACTCCTCGCACCAGGCTTGCTTTCAGGCTATTCCTTCTACGCCAAGTGGCTTTTCAGACTCATTGCACCAGACTTGTCATTTCTCATTCAGGTTTTCCTCCCAGATTTGGCTTTTTCCTCTTACACGCAAAATTTGCTCATGTCTAATGAATTCTGCCTCTGGACTTTACAGGGGAAAGGAGTAAAATCGGAGCAGCGTACAGCTGCCAGTGCCACCCTGCCCACGAGTCCTCGCCTTGCAATCAGCTTGTAATAATCTGAGAAACGAGAGTGGAAGTGGAGTTCATCTTTAATTACTCCATGTCGTTATCACCAGCTAGTCCATGAGCCTGGACCCCTTGGGCTTTTACAGTCCCTCTTTTCAGTGCCTACAGCTGAATGCAAGTGGGAAGCAACAAAATCCCTCACTGTTTTCATGTTAATTGTGTTTGAAATATAACTCTGTGATTACCATTGCCTTTTGCCTGGTATGGAGATCTATTACCGTATAGTTAACAGCAGGTCACCCGTCCATCTGGACCCAGCCTTTCAATGCAAAGTTGTCACATTTTTAGATAAACTGTGTTATTCAGACTCTCCATAAATCACCAGTAAGAGGCAGTCATCTCTGACTGGGCGTCTAATAAAAAAATAACATAGCATCGCTAGCCAAAGTGTTGGACTGAGCTTTGGCTGCGATGAGAAGTTGTGGGGGGGCTTCTTCCAGGCACTGCCCTTCAGAAATTAAGCATGGGCTACCAGGAGGGATGTCTCATTCCTGCGCCACTGCCAGAAAGGGGCTGTAAGTTGGGAACGTTTAATTTGTGACAACTCCTACGGCTGCGTAGGAAAAGGAACGTTCTCCAAGTCACCGCTGTGCCATTTTGGCTTTGCTGTCGTGCCTTTGCGATGAGCGAGGGGCTGTGCTGGTGGGAGCATTGTGCCAGCGCTGACTACCAAGCACTCCCTGCCAAAACGGGAGCCCTCACTGCAGTTCGTCGTGTGAGTGCAGCCTGAGAAACGGTGGTATCCTGAGGATATTGTCATTATCCGAGTGCCAGATAACGATGGCGAAGATAAAGCTGCGTTTGCAGATACATTCTGCTGGGTTCTGTACCCACAGATGTGCTTGGCCAAGGTGGGATGGCCTCACGCTCCCCATCTTACCTCAGTGACACTGAAGTACAAAACCTTCTGTAGGTCTTATGTTTATTAGGAAAATCCTGCCAGGCACAAGCGCTGTGACGATCTCCCACATGCAGAGTCTGTTATTGCAAATACCAAATCACAAGGGTCTGAATCAATAAACCATCTCCCAGCTCTAAGCAGCAGGTTGGAAGATTACATATTGCTTCCAAACAACAGTTTTATGCTCTCTTCCGTGACACGACAGTTGCCAGGCTAACGGGATTACTGACGGGAGGTGGAGCCGGGCAGGGATCTCGGAGCATACACGATTTCACGTATAGGGACGGGTGATGACAGGCGGCTGTTAGCACCGCGCGGAGATGGACGAAGGCAGCCTGGGTCTCCCTGGAGCACGGCCAAGGTAGAGGCTCCTGCCGAAAAGGGAGCGCGGGGTTGAATGGCTCCCTGCCTGCGGGGATAACTCCAGAGGTAAAGGTCAGAAGGAACTGAGTCCATCTCTTTAATTAACAGGCGTTTGTGAGTTGATGGTTGGAGTTTCCTACGGAGAGGGAGATGCGACTCCCACTATCATGGATGGCAGTGGGGATAGTTGGAGGTCTTTCTGGTTCTCAGCTTCCCAAGAGTAAGAGGGTAGGGAGAAAAGCCAGGGAAGTGTTCCCACCTAGGTGCTGCAACTCAGGGGTAAGGAGAATGGGCAAACACAAGGATTACAGCTTGGAAAAAAAAAGAATTAGGTGGGCAGCACTCAGAAAGAAGAAACCTATGGACTCCCCAGTGGATGCACAGTGGGCACACAGTCTCATCAAGGATGCTTCCCCTCCAAGGCCAGAAAAACTGCCAACTGTCTAGTGCTGTAAGAAGATGCTTCTGGAATGCCCCGAGCTTGGTGGCACTTTAGATCCAGGAAGGAAACAGGCTGTGGCCACGGAGCCATGAAGCTCCTGAGGCTGGTAGCACCAGCACTGTGATGGCCAGCAGATGAGACCCACTGGGACAAAACAGCTGGGAGCACTTGAGTCTTGCTGTGCTTCCCAGGCTGGAAAGCACCTTTGGGAGCTTCCCAAAAGGTCCCAGCCAGGTACCCTGAAGGTTAGACCTTGCCTGACTTGTTGAACTCGTTATTCCTGATGCAGCCCTTTTGACTTCATCTTGTAAAGGTTGCAAGGCAGATGGAGGGTCACCAGCAGGTGTGTCGGAGCTCACCAGGGAGGGAGAGCTTCAAAAGCGATGCTGAAAAATCAGCAGAAACCTGCTGGTGAATTGAATAAAAACAAAGCCGTGCTGACACGGATAAAATCAGCAAGGGGGTGTTTATCTCCTGGCTTTCTCCCACCAATGCGCTGTGTCACCCCGGCTTCTGCTCGCTGTGTCCTTCTGCCGCCTCCTGCTTTTGACTGAGGTTTCAATGATTGGAATGAATTCGTCCAACTGTCCAAACCATTTCCCATGTAGCATCTCTCTAATTGGGCATTAATTAGGCATCAGTTAATGAATGCTTGAAATAATTTATCTTTGGATGCGTCCAGTTTGCAGTCTTACTTTTAACAGCATTAGACTCGTTATTAGATTAACATCATTATAAATGTTCTCCATTACCTGCTTGTTTCCATTGTCTTAGCCTTATTACTGAGAGTGAAAATCACTCCTCCTGCATGCATTATTGATGAGTAAGGACTTTCTATATGTAGCACGGGATTAATTGTTATACAGCGTAATGCATTTAGCGTGAAGCCTCAATTTGTGCAAGAGCTGAAAGCGGCCAGAAGAATGCAGACACCCGGAGCCAGCGTGCTCACCCAGACACAGCATATCTCTCTCCAGCCCAGACCAGGTTCCTCCCGGGCCGGTGCCAGCACAGGAAGAAATTTAAAATAAAATAAAAAAAAAAAAGAGCTGTTTTGATACCCAGGCTCGGGGAGGAGGGGAAGGTTCAAAGGGCTGGAGAACTTCTCTGCCACCGCGGCAGGGACACTGGCCTCAGCTCCACTCTGTGGGCAGCTTGTCCCCACAGCACTGCTCGATCCAGAGAGCAGGGAGTACCTGTGCCAGCAGGGTTTTTTTTAGTTTTTAAGGCTTTTAAAGCTTTACTGTATCTCTGAGCCAGGCAGGGCCTTGGTTTATTTAGGAAGATGTAATGCTGCTTATTTTCATTAGGAGTCTCAGGCTCAAGGGGAAGAAAACACTTAGGACAGGAAGAGATGATTCAGCCCCACAAGGGATGCACCTGCAGAGCCCCCCAAAAGGCAGCCCCACCACGAGCCCTCGCTACCCCCTGCCCGCTCCCTGTTTGGGAGCTGCTTTTCTCAGACGGACACTTTCCCCTCTCCACCCGGACAAGCTATATGGGTCATGGCCTGCCTAATTCTTTGGCAGGATCTGGTCCCGAGGATGGAGCAGGTTGCTTCTCTTTCAAATCTCTCCTAAATCGCCATCTGCTTTGGGAGACCCATCTTAGCTCCTGTCTACATGCAACTTGACTGCCTGCTTACTGTGTCCATTACCGGTGCTGCTCAAGCTGTTAGATTTATAAGCTCTTTAGAGCAAAGCCCTCGTCTTCTGGTTGCTGATTTATGTATCTTTACTGCCATAAAACACTATGTATATTTACTACATAATATAAATAATAATACTTAACCAGAGTGAGCTACAAGTGGGGACAAAGCATCTGGCTTCTGCTCGCAGCTGGGATTATCAAAAAGGCATAAGCTTACTCATCACTCACCCTCTTCTGAGGCCAAATTCACACCTGGTGTAACACCACCATGTTGCTGTCAACGAGCTCCAGAGAGAGATTTTTCCTGCCCCATTCACACCCTGGATCTATCAAAGGAAGCTTTCTAAATCCACCCCGAGTGAACTGGGGCACAAAGACAGGACCACAGCCCCTGGGGGAAAATATACTTTGAAAACTTGGGAACTGACTTGGAATGGAATGTTTGCACCGCCATAGTTGTTTAGGAAGAAAAAGAAGCTTCAAATGCTCACAATTTCATCTGCCAAGTGAAGGACGATGAAAGGCAAGGCCGGAGCAGCGATGGCAACTGGGTGTGAGCCAAGAGCTAAACTTCAGATCTGGGACGGTTCGACAAAGCGGTGTCAGACCTCTGCTTAGTAGCTGCGGGGTGGTGTGGTTTGTTTTTTTTCCCCTCTATTTTTTGCAACACAGAGGATAAAATAAACAAACCCATCCTGACTGTCACAAAGACTAAATTCCCCAGCGAGCAGCAGCCTGCTTTCAGCCTCTCTGCAAAGCCCTTTAGGTGCTGCCCTGTGGTCCTGCAGCAGCAGAAGCATCCTCGCTGGGTTCGCTCCCCCACAGCATTGGCTGCAGCTCCCAGTGCCAGGACACGGCATGGGGCTGTGCCTTCTGCACGAGCTGCCTTTCAGCCAGAGAGTGGCAGCCACCCATCTACCTTCATCATTTATTTTTTTTTCTTTTTTTCTTTTTTTCTTTTTTTTTTTTTTGTGAACGGTGTCATAAATAACTGACAGATCCCAGCTGTTTGGAGTTATGGTTTCTGATGGAGTGACAGCTGCTCCCAATCCCCCAGTCATCACCCCGGCAGTTCTGGAACATTTCAGTAACATAAAAATCATTGGAGATAATTTCGGTTTTGCATAATTTGGTTAGCCAAGCTGTGATTTAATGGCAATTATGACCTCCGAGGCAGATGAGCTTGGAGGCTACTGGCTTCACACGACTTTAGCTCAGGGTGCAGCATCAGGGATGTTCCAGGGAGAAGGTACTACAAGAAAAAAGTCCTTCTCCAGCAGCTGGAAATTACCTTTCTTCACTGGCAAGGGGAAAGACATTTCCCAGAGGAAGAAGTGTACAAGGAAATTTGGAAGGAATATTGCTAAGGAAAGCTTTGGGAAGAGGCTGGTGCCAAAAGATGCATCGGGAAATACCTTTTAAAGAAAATCCAGGAAAAGGCTTTAAACTTGGGAGTGCTGTAGCCCCTACAGACCCTTCTGTGTCACTGGTATCTTGTGTGGTAACTGGTATAAACCTCTTCTTGGTCACCCCGATCCCATTTTGGTAGCCCCAACATTAAAAAGCAAATCCTCCTCATGTGGCTGGGATGGGAGAGGCAGCCAGGAATGGGAATGAGTCATGCCCTTTGCAGGCACTGCCCATTGCTCTCCCCTCTTATGGGGTTTCTCTTGCTCCAGGCTGTGTTGCCTCCTCTCTTGGTGCTCCACAGTCATCCCAGAGACCCCTGGTTTGCATTTCTTCAGTGGTGACCAACCCCTTGGTCAGCCAGGATGTGCTGGATGGGTCGTTGAGGATGGAGAACCGTGCTCAGAAGCTCTGAGGACATCATGGTACTTCAAGAAGAGCAAAATGTTGTTTAACAGCAGAAGTAGCTTTTGCCTGGGGTTGAGAAGGTCCAATTTCTCCCCCATCCCCCTGCCTCCATTGCTGCTGTCAACCAGTTTAAAGGTCAGGGCAGAGACATAGGGTCAGCAGCACCCCAAAATCAAGTCATTTAGGGTGCTGCAAGTTCATTTTGCATTTGCTGACCCGGTATCTGCAGCTATTCACCTTCCTCTACCAAAGTCAAGGCCAAGGTCACCTGGAAGTTTCTGGATGGTGGTCATTAACTCCTATTGCAGTTTGAAACCAGACCATAAATTTCATAGTGTAATAATGTAAAAATCAATAACTCTGTTTGAAACAATAGCTTTGTCTTCCATTTCAGCCAGCTCTGATATCTCCCCATGGACCGTGTCCCTCTGAATCACACAAATAAAGAGAGAGGAGCGATGGGTGGCGGGGCGGCTGCTCTCCTGCCAGGTGCCCGGCCCCTTTGTCGTTACAGATTCAATTAGCTAATTTATTCCTCTCTTGCAGTTAAACTCGACGATGATTTAAAAGGGAAAAAAAAAAAAAAGGAACCTTTTATGTTCAGTCTCTCTGACATCCCGTCCGACGCGCTGTCCCTGAGGCTTTCTGTGTGAGGGATGCCCATGCCCCCGCTGCCCATTGCCGCGGGCAGCACAGCCAAAACCCAAAACAATCCTGGAAAGATGCAGCACCAACTCACACCATGTGAAAAAAATATTAAAGTCCGTTCTTTTCCAGCTCTGGCTCTCTGGGCAAGGGAGGTCTGGCTTCCTTTGCTTGCTTATTTTCTGTTGTTTGCTGTAGCACTGACTCGAAATATACATCGAGATGCAGGATTGTCTTTCACATGTTGGTGGATGTGTGATCCTCAAAAACAAATTAGCACCGATTCACTTCTATATAGAGTGCAGCCATCAGGGAATCACTCCTGAATTCACAGCGAAGGAAAGTAATAATGCTTCCAGCGCGCTAATCCTCTCCAAGAGCAGCCCCTGAACCCTCTCTCGGTGCTGGAGGCACCACTGGAAATTGCAATTGTATTGAAAAAATAATAAATAAATACAGAAAGTGGCGGGGGTTTTGCTGGTCCAGAGGATTTGTACCCTAATGTGGAACTCCCTGTTTAATTAGCACTCCTCTCCGTGTCTGCATCTCCTCCTCCCGCTGCTTGAGCTAAAGGGAAGGAGAAGAAAAAAAGGAGGCCAACGGTGGAAGTGGCTGTGGGATTGGAAACTCAGCTCTAGAAACTTGTTTAATTTAAATGCTTGTTTCAGGACTAACAGATGCAGAAGCAGAGGGAGTGCAGAGTGTGTTTTCCCCGTGTAATCTGCTCTGCTTAACCCCGGTTTGCAGTGCTCCTTCCGCTGCAGCAATGCCCTTGGAGTTACAGCTGCAGTCAGATCCTGCTGGTCCCACGGCTGCAGGCACGGGGGCATGAACCTGGGACCTCGGTGAAGAGCCTAAAAGCCAGTGTGTGGGAGAAGAACATCTAAACCAGAGGCTGGGCTGCTGCTTGCATGGGGTTGGAGGCAGATCCATAGGATAGGATAGGATAGGATAGGATAGGATAGGATAGGATAGGATAGGATAGGATAGGACAGGACAGAATATTTCAATTGGAAAGGGGTTACAATGATTATCTAGTCCAACTTTCTGACCACTTCAGGGCTGACCAAAAGTTAAAGCATGTTATTAAGTGCATTGTCCCTGTGGGTCTCAAATACTGACATGCTTGGGGTATTGATGACCTCTCTATGAAACTTATTGCAAGGTTTGACCACCCTCTTGGTAAAGAACTGCTTCCTAATGTCCAGTCTAAACCTTTCCTGGTACAACTTTGAACCATTCCCACATGTCCTGTCCCCAGATATCAGGGAGAAGAAATCACCTTCTTTTCCTGACTCTCCTTTCCCTGCTGTTGTGGGGTTTACTGTGCCTCTGCATCTCATCCCATCACGCATGACGGACCAGCATCTCAAAAGCCCATGGGAGCTTCCTAGAACCAAGGCACGCCAGAGGGAAACAGCACGTCTGGCTTCACAGATGGATGAGTCAAGTCCTCGGGTCCTGCTGCTGCCTGGAGGTGTTGATGGACACAGGGATTCTCCTGCTCCTCTGGGAGATGACGGTGAGGCCCAGGGGACACCCCAAGCGCAGTGTACATAGATACTGCAGGATTTTAGGCACAGCTGCGGGCTTCACCAGCTCCCTGTGCTGCTGTCTTGACCCCCAGTAACCACCAGATATCCTCTCCTGGTCCCCAGCACAGGATGGGGCTCTGGCAGGACGCGTCAGCAGCCTGCAGTGAAGCCAGGACAGGAACTGGCAAAGGATAGAGACATCTTGAGGTCCTTGAGAAGGGACTAGTAATTCCAATTGCCCCGGAGGAGAGAAAAACAGGAGGATGACTTGAGCTTAGTGGATTGTCTGAGGCTTCTCAGGGGATCATCAGATACTTCCACTCCCTTTTTGTCCTGAGGTGACAAGTTTTCCTTCCCATTCACAGAAATGCAAAGTAGTTCATTCACACTAGTAATAAGGACGGTGTCCTTTGTAAAAACAGCCGGCTAGCGAACCCTCTGAGGTGCTTTACAGCAAAACAACTGCAGATGAAACTACAAAACCCACCCCAGATGAGCACCAGCCAGATCGCTATCAAATGCTGAACAAGCTCATGTGTAGCGAAAGCAGATTCACCAGCTCATTTCCCTGCCAGCGGCTGGCTAGGACCTACTGAGAGTTTCTTTAGGATCAGAAATACAGCCAGAACAGAGCAAATGTGAGATGGAAGAGCAAAGTGACAGCCGCCTGGGCTCTCTGTGCACGCTCGGCTGCCCCACCATCCAGCCCACGTCCGCAGGAGATGCAAAAACCAGAGGCTGCAGGAAAACAGGAATGTGCTGGATGGACCTTTACCTGGATGGAGCAGGGAGTGGATGGAAGCCTGAAAAAGGGAGGCGAATGGCCCTTCCACAGTGTTTTTATGCTGGCATGGCTAATAGGGAGAGCATTAGCTCTATAAACGTGTAATCCTGCTGAGGTCCCGACCCCAGCAGTGTCCTGTGCCACCGAGATCCACAAGCCAATTACGTGCCATGCCGTGTAGACTCCTTTTCATCCCTTTTCAGTCTTTCTGCATTTCAGATTTACTGGATGTCCTTGCATTTGGTGGAGAAGAGGGCAAATTGGAGCCTGCCATGTACCTTCTTCCCCATTCAGCGGCACATCATTCTGCCTGCAGCAGCGGGGAAGGAGGCTGACGGGCAGGCATCAAAGCTGCCGGCTCTGTCACATTTTCTTCCCTCCCCTCTCCTCCAAAAAGAAGCAATGGCGTCATCTCTCCTGCACCCCACATGGGCAGCAGCACCTCTCCCCAAGCCCTCGGTCTCCTTCTTGGGGTGGGTGTGTGATGCTACAAGCCCTCCAAGTGAATATCCCTGCGGGTCGGCAGCTGAGCGAGCATCACGGACGCTGTCAAAACCCTGTTCCCGGTGGGGATGTGTGCCGGCACGCTGGGTCGTGAGCGCGGCTGCCTTTCAGAGACCTCTCCTGTGCTTTGCACTGAACTTTTTACCAGCTTGTGAAAAGCACAGCGATAAAAGCAGAGCAGTGTGAATAGCTGCGCTGCGCCGCTCCTCTGCCCATCATCCCCAGCATCCGGGACTGACCCACGCCTCGCACAGGGGTCGTTAGGAGGTTTAATGAGCCCGTGGGGAGATGCCGTGTGCCCAGTTAGATGTTGAGCATCGTTACGCTCCTGTGTAACGGTTCTCAGGGTGTGGCAGGTTTTGGGGGAGCTGAGGACCAGTGGGGTGAGCATCAGCGCTTCGCCAAGCCCCCAAAATCTGTAGGGTTGGGCAGCGGGTGGCTGGAGCGGTGGGAAGCTGGGAATTAACGCGTGAGCAATGAACGTGGTCAGGACGTGGCACTTTGCTAATAACCTGCTTTGTCTGGCTCCAATGCTGGCATTTTGTCCCAAAATATCCCCCTGTGCACCCCTCCCCCCCTGGGAATGGACTTCGTGGAGATGTTGCACATCCCCCAGCACAAAGCTTTAATAAAAATAGCTTGTTAACGGGATGCGTTGCCATCACTGGTGGCTCGCGAGCTCACTGCCGATCTCTGCGCCTCGAACGCAGCAAGGCCAAGTAATTACGGGATGGGGGCTGCAAGGTCTCGACAGTCTAATTTCTATTAATTATAGCCCGCGTGCAATCCAGTTGCAGTGGAAAGGGGAGACGGTAAATTGTTGCAGGGGCTGGGAAGGGAACAGGAGATGCAGAATGATGCTGATGAGTGGTACCCGCTCTGGACGTGGGGCAGGCAGAGGGGGCAGGGAAGAGGATGTGGCCTCTGGTCCCAAACTGGATGGGTTATTTGGGTGGTTTGTAACTGGGGAGGAAGGATAATGATGGTTTTGATGAGTGGAGGGCCAGGAAAGGCCATTCATGGACCAAAGAGGGTGTATGGGAATTGAGGTGAATCTCACAGCAACTGTGACCTGCAGCCACTGTGGAGGCTGGGCTGTCACCACGCAGAGTGGCTGAAGGGGAGAGAAGGGGCAGGGAGGTGCTGCCTGAACAGCCAGAGCCCCCCTAAATGTGATGGGGGGGTGAGAAGGAGATCATGCCAGCCCCGCAGTCCTTCCCCTCCGCTGGCTCCAGCCATTTCCTACTGCTCTAGGAGCTAATTAAAAACTCAAAACCAACATCCCAGCTTTCCCCACAACTGGCAGAGCTCCCGTTCAGTGCATGGCAGAACCCTCACGGCTCGGTTGCCACAGTGGGAGGATGTGGAGGGGGCCAGGTTCCTTCACCCTCCACTTTTTGGAGCCCTGCCCTGCTGTTGGTGGCTGCCAACGCCCCTCGCGTGACTCCCATCACTTCCCTCTAAGCTAATCAGAGCCCGTGTCTCCGTAAGTCATTATAAATCCTGTTACAATCCCTTCTCTGCCAGGTAATAATGGTGAGAGCAAAATATGTGGGGATGTGATGTTGGTGTAGGAAGAGCTGGGGGATGAGCTAGGGGCATCATCTGGCTACGGGGCAGAGACACCCGATTTTTTTGGAGCAGCTGAGTCAGCAGAATTGTGGGGGGGATGCAGAATGGCTGTGGGGATTGTGTCCACTGGCTCACAGAGCACGGGAAGGGTTTGCTTTGGGAGCTGCTGTCTGCCTTGGAAAGCAATCCTGCTCTCTGCATAGTGAACAAACATCCTTTCCCTCCTCCCCACCCCAGTTTGCCAGCATCCTTCTGGGACCGGGCAGGCTATGCAGACTGGTCTGGGGGGAGCGGACACAGCCTTTTGGGAATGCAGCGCTGCTTGCTGATGCTCAGCCAGGCTGTTCCTGAAATACACAACCTGTCCCCAGATGAGCATCTCTGAGGGATGGCTCTGCTCCTGCCAAAGGGGCTGGGGAAGGCTGGGGGGTGGGCAGCTGCTCTCTCCTCATCCCTGCTGCCCTTCCCAGTCCTGCCAGGGGGCTGCAGCCACGCCAATGCCAGGGTCCTGGTGCCAGTGCCAGGGTCCTGGCCACAGGCACATGATGCCAACCTGGCAGCAAGGAGATATTTATGGCAAGAAGCAACAAGTCAGGCTGTATGGAGTGACAGAGATGCTTTACCCTCGGCTTCCTCACGTCGTGTGGCTTAAATGCACGTTTTGCAAAGTTGAAACAAATCACAAACAGCAGAAATTGGGCGGGGGGAGAAAGGGGTAGGGGGAAAAAAAGAAAGGAAGATCTTGGCAGAAGGATAAAGGAAGACAACTGAAATGCTCATTAAAACTGAGGGGCTCCATTTGCCTGTCCAAGTGGCCACATCTTCTCTGGAGGCTCCCAGATGCTTTGAAAAGCCTTGTCAGACAAAGCCTTTCATCCTGCCTGATTCTGGCTAAATTCATGGACCCAGACATTTTCTCTGGAAATGGGAAAGAGGGAGCAACTCCATTCTGACTTTTCACTTCCCATCTGATCGCTGTTGATACAATTTATTCCTATGACAGCATCTGCTGCTTTCATGGGTTTTTTATTCTGAAGTACAACTCGTCTTTGTTAGTCCCATTTTCGGGCCTTTCATCATTTGAGTCACAACATAAAAGGCATTTAAATACTCCTGCTTGGAAACCAGGCTGGGGAGAGGATGGGAGCAGGAAGATGCCATGTCTCCCCAGCCCCAGCTCTCCTCCTGTGTGGGATGGGGTGTCCTGGTGGGGCTGCAGCCCCATCACGCTTCCCCCATGACTCCTGAGGAGGACTGTGGTGATGGGAACATCGTGTTTCCATTTCAGAATGATGTTGTGAAATGCAGACATGGTTTTTAAGTATGGCTTCACATGGAGGTCTGCGTCTCACATCTCTACTGGGGTAGTATCTCTCCCAACCACCAGTGTCTTCACTCGGAGTGTCTTCATCAACCAAACCTCTTGTTAGACAACTAATTTCCTTTAGCTGCTGGGGCTCCAGCCCAAGCTGTGGTGCACGGCTCCCCATGCTCCTATGCTTGGGGACCTCTGCTTTCCCTCACTGTCACCCACACCTGCTCTGAGCTCACTTCTTGTCCCCAGATATCCTGCTCTGCCCAGGTATCTACCAAGCTACTGGAGGCATCAGGCATCACAGCTACCCACAGAGACCTACTGGAGTCTAATAATCACCGCAGTGTCGCACCAGTGGAGACCTGGAACAGCTACGTCTGGCAGGGAGAGGCCACCACTGGCTGCCTCCGCCTGCCCAGGCTCCTGCCTGCTCAGCTGGAAGAGAAACGCCTTTCCTGGGAACCTCCACCCAGCACAGCTCCTTTCCAGCCTGGCTCCCAGCTCCACTCCCCCGTCCCCGGCAGACCCTGACTCCCCTGACTACAGGGATCCCCTGCCAAAAGCAGCGTGGATCACATCACTCTCCAAAACCCTCCCCATGCAAATACAGGGGGCTACGGGCTCCTGTGGAGAAGCCACAGGATGAACAGCACCCACCCCACCATGCTGCTGGCTTGGTGCTGGTGTGAGCATCCTTGGGGTGCAGTGGCCTGACCCCCTCCCGCTTCGATTCCCCTGCTGTATTTTTCATTCCAGTAAGCACCAAGCTTCTGCTGGCCTCCACCAGGCTTCCTCTGGGGGCACTTACAAAGAAAAACCTGCCAAATTTCCTCCTGCTGTCACTCTGGTGAGGGCACGGAGCAGTCCCTGTGTGCCGTAGGCATTGCCGGTGCCTGGAGCATCCTCAAGCAACATCCCTCATCCTGCCCGGCATCTCTTGCCCTTCCCTGAATCCTGTCCCTTGTCTCCAGCTCCCAGGAAAGCAAGCACAGCTGCAAACCACGCTGCTGCTTATTGGAATAACCTTTCAGGTTTCATTTAGCACCGCTCGCTTCCCATCCCACCTTCCCATCGTCAGCACTTTACTAATTGCAACTTTTAACTCATCGTTTCTGGGAAGCCCAAGAGCGGCTGCTGCCTTAAGGACATGGAGTGTCTCCATTGCCTATTGCTGCTCCCTCCCCCAAACGAAGGGCCAGCCTAACGAAGGGTCACGCAGGCAAACACCGCACTGACCGCAGCTCCCGGCTCACCCCACGAGCTTCCCACTTTGGGAAAAGAGCAGTGCATCCCGGCAGAGCAAAAATCCTGGGCAACATCCTGGCTGTCGCTTGGGAGCATAAATCAGCGCATGGCTGGGCAGGGAGGAGGTGAGAGATCCCGACGGCTATCCGAGCGCGCTGTCTGCCTGAGACTTATTAAATTATGGCTCTCAAGTTCAGCATCTGAGCCCGGCGCGGCGGGGACCAGGGCCGGGAGGGAGGCGGGTTACAGCCCCCTAATTCAATCACGGGGCAGAGGCGATGGCGCAGGCGGTGGGGGAGAAGAGCCACCGCTGTCAATACGGACAGAGAGAAGCTCCAGCAGCCTTTTCCCGGTTGTTTCTGCCCCCCTGGCTGCTCATGGAGCTTCCAGCTGTGTTTCCTAATACACCGGGAATGGCTCCGTGTCTCCGATAAGGGCTCAGGGTGTGATGATGGCTGGTGCTGGGGCTGGACCTGCTGCCAGCAGCAGGGAGCAGGGCATCAGTGCTACCATACAGGTTTGCACTGCTCAAAGACCATTTGCAATCAAATATGGGATGCTCCCAGCCCCACAGCTGCCCCACTGCTGGCTGTTTCCAGAACAGAGAGAAAACAAGCCAAGAAACCACTGTTTCAGGAGAATCCGAGGTGTTTTTTGCATAAGTCTGAGAAGTGAGGAAGGAGAAGGATGAAGCGCCATTTCCCAACTGACACCGTGAACTTGCAACCATCACTAAAACTTGGGGAGGGTTTTCCTAACGGGGACGTGCGTTTCTGCTCTGCCCAGGGGTCCAGGTACCACAGGGATGTGTAGAGCATTGACACTCCGACAGCCAAGCAGGGAGATGAGGACAGAGGGATGAGAAATTGGGTGAGGAAGAGAGAGGAGGGAGCTGGGAAGGCGGATGTTTTCCCTGGAAGCATTTACAAGGTCAACGATTAAAAGTGGAGCAGAGTGAGGATTTGGCTCAGGCAAGGGAGTCAGACAGTGCCGGGATGCTCTGTGGGAGGAAGACGAGCGCCTGGCTCCCACGCCAGCACCAAATTACCCAGCTGAGGGTTAAGTGAGATACCCAGACAAGGTCACAGTCCCACCGGAGCAGTGAGGACAGAGCGGGAGCTCTGGCTGGGCCGGCTCCTGCCTCCGCAGCAGCAAATTCAATCGTGGCGAATAACAGAGTGGAACAAAATCCAGCAATGCAATAAAAGCACCCGACGTCTTGTTCGCCTGAAGCCGAGTGAGTGCACGCAGCCGGGGTTTGTGCAGGAGGTGGCGCAGCCTCTGTGGGTAACCTCGTGTCTGGGGGACCCAATAAGAAGCATTTTGAGTGGCCTTCTGGGTGCTTTCCATGGGTGACAGGTCACCCCGCTGCCACCCAGGCTCCCAGGGAGAGGAGCGGGTCCAGCGGGTTTCCAAGCAAAGGAGAGATGCCGGTTCCTTAAGAAACGGGGAGGCAAAATCCAATTGTGCAGCTGCCATTAACCTGTCTGTGTACTCCCACAGCCGCCCATTCCTCTCCACCTGACAGCCGGGGCTGCCCGGCACACGCTGCCCCAGCCGCCTGGGGATTTGTCTCTGCCTGCTGCAGCGGCACAGCCAGCGCCGATCAACTCTGCCGCAGGCGCTTCTCCGGCGCTTTCCTCTGCTTCCAAAACGGAGAGCCAGCTCCATGTCCCCTGGTGAGCCACAGTGGGGATTACTGGGGTAGCTGCTGGGGGCAAACCACAGCTCCAAATCCCGAACCCAAGGCTGGGAAAGAAAACACCATGGGCAAGTCCTTGTGATGGCTGGCGTTGGGTGTTTAGCATCATCCCCGGCTAGCACAGACCAGCATGTTCCTGGAGCATGGCAAGGGTCTAAATACTTGCTCAACGGCAGCTTTTCCCACCAGTTCCGGACACATGGGCTGGTTTGTGCTGGGGTAAGATGTGGCTGGGCGGGTGTTAGAGGGGTCTGCCCCACATGGCATTCAGCCAGAGCTCCCTTAGATGTGCTGGCAGCATCTGCCAGGGGAAGGGCAGCATCTGGACCAGCGTTGCTCAGCCCCACGCTCACCCCATCCATGAAGAAGCTGAAAGCGAGCTGATGGAGAGGGCAGGAGAGGTGAAGGGAGAGGAGAGGTGGGCAGCGGGGAGGAGGTGCAGCCGACCCCATCAGCCACCTCGCCTCTCTGCATCCCAGCTCCATTTGCAGATTTATTAAATCGAGAGCCAATTTCGACATCATTTCTTTCAAGCAGCTCCACCTCGCAGGTGTGCGGAATTTATTTGAGATAAAGAAAACCATTACAGAAAGACAGCAATCTTCAAAGACCACCTCGGAGACCTGAGAGAAATAAAAACACTAGCCCGTGCAAATGTGCAATTAAGTTTCAAAATACTCGTGCTCCATGAAAAGCTCCGTCCCTGCAGAGAACAGGCCTTTAAGGCAATTTTCCCAAACCCTATTCAGCATTCACTCAAAAATGCCTTTTAAAAACAACATGTGATTTTTCCCTCTCCCTGCCTTGCTCCTCCTCCTCCTGATGCTCACTCCATTGCTCCCATGTGGGACCTGGACAGCTCTGGTGGGGATGCAGTTCCTCCTCATTTGCTGGGGGACACAGGGTGTGTGGGGGTCCCATCCACCTGGGCATGGCTCCGTCCCATTCCCCAGTCATGGCAGATCCACAAATTGTGGATTTTTAGAGCCAAGTTTGTTATTCAGGGAGAGCACAACACCGTCACGGCTCTGCCTGGGGACGGTTTGCTGACTATTCCCAGATGCTGGAACTTTGCGTCCCTTATTGTTGGGTCACTTGCTGCTTGGTGATTAATTAAAAATGCATAATTAACCTGTGGAACGCACTGCCACAAGGTATCGGGGAGGCCAGGAGCTTAGCTGGATTCAGGGGAGGATTATACGTTTAAATGGATAATGAGAACATCTGCTGGTACATTAGCAGGGATCAAGCAGAATTAGGGAGAAGAGCCCAGCTCATCGCTGGTGCAGGGTGTGGGAGGGCACCCCTGGGGCTAGATCAAGGCGGGCACGGTGGGTCTGGCCCCTGACCACAGCAGAGATGCCAATGTGCCCATGCACTCTTGGGGAGTGAGATTTTGGGTCTATGTGGGTGTGCTCAGGGACAAGGCTGCCTTGGGCTGGTTGCCTTGAGGCTGGAGATGGCCACCTGGGACAGATGAGGGTCACTGCTCCTTGCCAGATCACCCAACCCAGCAGCCACCCCTTGTATCTGGAGGCCAGTGGGATGCCAGGGGCTGATCCTAACCCCTGAGGACACCCCAACAGCTCAGCCACAGTGTCCTTAGAACCCCAGGAGAGCATCCATCAGCTGCAGAACCTCCTGCAGATGATGCCACGCTTGCATGCAATGAGAAGGGCTTTGCAGGGCCTCCATGCCACTGCTGGTGAGCTCTGAAGTTACAGCATGGGATAGAAAACCAAGGAAGACGCACAAGACACGAGACCAAGCCCTGCCAAACTGTCCATGCAGCATAGCCCAGCCCCAGGGCACAGGGCCCATGCAAGGGGCAGTTGCTGGAGGTCTCCAGCCTCCAGACACCACATGGATCCCAGACTGGCACAGACTCTTCTGCCTGTTGCAGCATCCCCCATTCTCCCTGAGCTCCACAGTGGGGCTTGGACACTTCCCACCATGACCCCTCACATGGGTGGCACCTATCCCTTGCTTTTCTTCAATTTTTCCCCCCAGCACCAGAGGTTTTTTTAGAAAAGCTAGGCAGAGAAGCCAGAAACTGCAGAGCAAACTCTGGGCCGACGGCAGGATTATCAAACCCCCATCCGCAATCCCCTGTAGGTTCAAGTGGCTGCTCTTTTGCATCGTAAATCTGCCGCTCCATCATTAGCACTAACTAACGGCTGTGCAAGGCCTGGGAACCACCATATCTCAGGGTGTAGGAGCGCTGAGGACTCTCAACAGCATCCCTGAGATCTGGTGGTATCTCCAGCCCTTCATCCAGCAGCACATCCGGGGCAATGCCGGGCACCCAGCACTGCTCTGGCTCTGCAGCAGCTTGGAGCAACGAGAAGAGCATCCCCTGCTTGAAGAAGATGCTGGAACCCAGGGGATGCTTAGCCCTCCCAGTGGGATGATCCCACTGTCCCTTCACAGCGTTTTGGAGGTGACACCACAGGATGCAACAAGATGGAGCCACCAGAGGCGTTTTGGGTGTCGCAGCCCTCTCGGCCTCACTGCCCGTCCCCTGGGACGAGGTGGCTGCAGCGTATCGTGCTCAGCCTGCCGAGCGCAGAGGGGACCTGCCGGGCTGGGGTTAATCTCGTTGTCACACTTTCCCTCCTTCTTGCTGGCTCGGCGCGCTTTGACCCACTGTGAAATTGTGGCCAACAGCACTGAATATTTTAAGAGCAGCAATGCAGTCATGGCCGCGCGGCAGAGCAGCAAGGCAGGCCGGGAGCTGGGCTGGGCCCTCGCCTTCCCCTCCACCCACNCGGCTGGGGACAGCCCTGTGCCCATCGGGCACCAGTGCCCATCCTCACCAGCACAATGTGGAAGTACGGGCCGTTAAAGGACCTTCACCCCTCCATCCTTGGCCTCTGGTGGCTGCTGTCTGTCCCTTTCCCCTTGGGACATCCCCTATCCGCATCCCTCCTCCCCTCGGCCGGCCAGGACGCGGGTGCCGCAGGACCTGACGCAAACGCCTGTCCTCAGCACTTCTGCTATCTGGGGCACGGTGGAGCAGCAGCGGCGAGGAATTAAAAAAAAAAAAAAAGAAGAAAAAGAGGCAAAAAAAAAAAAAAAAAAAAAAGAAAAGAAAAAAAAAAAAAAAAAGTCCTATTTGCATAAACCTCCCCAAAAGAGGAGCTGGAGCCTGAGCACGGAGAGCTGGGGCAGCTGTGAGCACCAGCCGGGGATCACCGGAGCTGATAGCAAGTGCAATAAGGGAGCATTGCATGGACCAGGGCACAATTTGCCACCAGGTCCCTGCATGTCCCCAAAGTGCTGCCCTGGGGCTCAACACCCCACCCAGGAGTGACATTGGGACACTTTTGCATTCAGGTCTTAAGAGGGCAGATTAATCGCCGTGTGCTGGATCTGTCACGAGCAGGGATATATATTCTTCTCGGAATTTACAAGTAGTTCTGTCTGAGAAATAAACAACCGGAGATAAAAATTACATTGTCACCGTGCAGGTGTGATCGATGGAAGAGACAAGCCCTCGGAGCATTGGCGAGGTGCCGCTGGCACAACACTCCCAGGGAGCACCGACACCCGAGGTGGCCAGGAGATGCCAAAAGGAGCCTGGGGGAAGGTGGTGGGATGTGCTTCACCAGCCCCCAGCCCATCACATCCCAGTCCCAAAGGTCAGACAAGGTAGGGATGAGCATTCCCAAGCGGGGAAGATGCCAAGCCCCAAGGAAAAAATTATGCTGGTGATGGGTGACCGTGAGGACCACCCATTGAGCAGCTATGGGAAGGAAGCCCAGGGCAGAGCTACCTACAGCCCCTGGGTCAGCTCCTTGTAAAACCCTCCTGGGCCCCATTTTGAGCCCTGAATCCTCCTCTCCAGCATGTTTCCGAGGTCAGCAATCGGCAGAAGGCAGAGCCAGGCAGGCAGCCCCCAGGGATGAAGGTGCGAGGAGGATTAATATGTTTTATGCTGGGCCCCTTTTGAAGGTGTCTCCTTCATCTTTCTCTGCTGCATTAGCTTTGGACTGGTGGGTGTGTTGTGGAGCACATCACTCGCCTGGGTCACTGCTGCTCCCTGGGGAGTGACAGACATCAGCTCCTTCATAGCTTGAATCTGAAGTTGCACTGAAAGTGGTAAAAAAGCTCTGCATGGATCCTCTGCCCATCCTTTAGCATCCCAAGGAACCAGGATCCAGCTCTAATCTGCAGGGATGGAGATCCCAAAACCAGCTCGGGCAGCCCGGCAGCCGGTCCCACAACTGCCTTCGGTCTATTAATAAACTCGGAGCAGCTGGTGGAGCCTCCGCCAAGCCAGTCCTTGGGATTTATCCACATTGCTCTGCCTTATCAGCCATGCTTTTCACAAGCACTTAAATTCAGGAGGAAAAGGAAAAAGTGAAATCAGATAGAAATGCAGGTCTGTTTGCTGTTTTCTCCAATGAAATGGTTCTGGGTAAACAGCAGACGCCTTTGATGAAATCCCAGCAGGCTTAAACAATAAAGCTGGTTACAAACTCAATCTGGCGCAGATATCAGATCTGAAATTGTTTCAAAAAACATGTCAACATTTTCTAATGCTGCTGCAAAACTTCCTCGGCACCTTGCCACAAGCCTGCGTCTGTGACGCAGGACGCACGCTGCTGTCCCGGCTTGCCCCGCTGCCACCGCCGTGCTTCCTGTGGGGAGTCCTGTCCTGGTGCCTCCCAGAGACCCCCGACCTCCGGGAAGATGCTTGGTGTCACCTTGGAGACATGAATCAGTCCCCAAGCCACCAGGGAAAGACCTTCCCTGCTCCGTGCTCGGGGTGCACCAGGTTGTTTTCCAGTTGTAAATCCAGTCGCCATCCGCAAGTGCAGCTCGGCTGGGGCTTCATGTCGCTCCATCCCTGAATCCTCCACACTTGCCAGGGCAGGGATAAGCCCAGCTGGGACTCCTCATGGCACTGGAGGTCTGGTAGGGCTGGGCAAGGGGTGTCAGGCAGGGCAGCTGTTTCTCTTGTCCCATCCTGGGGACAGCACTCAGTGATAGGTTCATCCCAGGTGCCACCAAGGACAATAGACTTTTCCACAGAAAACCAATTTGCAAAGCGCTAATGGTAGCAGGGAAGCGCAGCCAGATGCTCCTCTTGAGTTTTATCTCCAGGGTGCCACCTCTGCATCCTGCTGGGAGACCTGCCACAGCCTGAGGCAGGATGAGGCCATTCAGTGATGGGTCCATCCTATGAAATGACTGTCCAGGGGCACAGCATCGCCCCTCTCCTAAACCCATGGTACAGGCTGCAGGGCACAATGCGGACTTTGTTCGGCAGAGGTGGGCTGTGTCAGGGTGACAGGTGATTTGGCAGCTCCCATTAATGAGTGTCCTTCTGTCAGCATTGGCGTCAGAGAAACAGGGACCATCTGAACTTGGAAAACACATGGAGCCAGAGCGGGATGAGGCAAGCCCCATGTTGGCATCACCGGGGCAAGTCTGCCAGCTGCCTGGTACTGGTGCTTTTTGAACAATGTCATTGCCTGGGGTCTCTGGGGGGATAGCAGAGGATACAAGTCCCTGGTAGGGACCAAGGTGATGAGGATGCTGAGGAGGAGGCAGCAGGTCTGGTCACACCATGAGCAGGGTGCCAATTAGGAAGCTGGAGTCAGCTTCAGGAGTGTCTGGGGTCCACATCCCCACCCATGAGGAACTGCTCCCTGAGAGTGGGGACCTTACACGCCCCATCCTGCACCTCCGTGGAAGTCCCCAGCCTGGAGCTGATGCCTGAGACAACTCATGTCCCACGTGGCAGCAGGACTAGGGACGGCTGTGCTGGAGCAGCAGAGCCCTTGTCCCTCCAGGGAGCCCAAGAGGACAAAGGGGACACGGGAGAGGAAAAGCAGGACAGGAGAAGAAGAAGAAGGAGGAGGAGGAGGGGGGCAGGCAGCACTAGGGGGGCACAGGGGGCCGAGCTCTGGCTCCGGTGCAGCACCGANGCAGAGCTGCCCCCCCCAGAGCCCTTCATCCCCCTTTTGGGGATCAAGACCAGCATCACCAACACAGGGGGTGGCAGCAACAGGGCAGATCCCCCTCCCCATCCCACCCCAGCCCTATCTCAAGGGATACAGGACGGGGGGATGCCCGACGTGACAGCAATTTGTGGC
>VXBW01001779.1:129157-142555 GCA_013400375.1 Thinocorus orbignyianus
TGAGCCTCCAACGTGACAGGAATGGCTGGAGCTGTGTGCTCCAGCCGTGGCTAGGCTGGGTCTCGGGGTACCGTTGGCCCCAGGGTGGCCTGTCCCCTTCCCACTGGGGACAGGGGGGACTGGAGGGATGAGCATACTGGGGATACGTGTGCCCACAGGGAGGGCATTGCTCAACAAGCAGCACCTCTCCCCACCAATCCCTGGATCCTCCTGTCACCTCCTTGATGGTGGGAGCTGGGATTTGGGGGTGTCAGCGAGCTCCCTGTCTCCTGCATTCTCTGGTAACAACTGTAGAACTGTTCCCAGGGCTGGTGCCCCTGGGGTGACGGTGCCCGTCACCGTGTGTTCTGGCTTGACCGGAGCCGTGTCTGCCGCCACTCAGCCGGAATATTTATTCCTTCTACTGGAGCTGCTTTTTAATACAATATTTGTACCGTGGCCTGGCGGTGCTTGGGAGGGCAGAGAGAAGGGATGTGGCTTGGCTTTGCCATGGCACGGGCAGTGTAGGGAGGATGCCATGCTGTCTGTGGGTCTGTCTGTCCTGGTGCAGTGTCACTCTGTCCCCCACTGCAGTATGAGACCAAACAGGCCTCTGGGGAGCCCAGGGAGGGCACTGTGGAGTGAGGACCCCCCCAAAACCTCATCTGGGCTCCCCAGTGTTACACTGGTGCTTGGTGGGTCCCAAGGGGCTGCAGGGATGAAGATGTAGCCAAAGTGTCACCGCTGCTGCCTCCGGAAAGGCCCGTGGGGTACTTAGCCTGGAGCCTTTGAAATCAAGAGTGCATTTACAGCATTGACCGGCGTGAGGCCTAGTTAATTAGCATTAATAGGTTTGTCATTATCGAACCTGCTCTGGGGCTGGGGCGAGTGGCCGGCTGTGGGGGCGGGGGGGGGGTGGGGCCAGGGTCGGCTGAGCTGGGGGGTGTTGGGCTGCCGAAACCACATCACGACGCTCTCGCGGCACCTTCCAAATTGGCTCCATTTGTCACGGCTGATGTAATTCGGCAGAGGGTAACTCGTGCTGGGGGGGCGGCAGCGTGGAGAGGAGCGTGGGGGGAGCTCGGCCTGGGGCTCGCAGAGCGGGGCAGCCCCCCAACCCACCCGCTGTCATGCTTGGGAGGTGGCAGCCGTGACCCCTGCGCCGACGGCGTGGTGGGGAGGGGTTCAGCCGGGAACAGACCCCTCCTCTCCCCCTCCGCCGGGGCTGGAGCAGACGGATCAGCTGGGCTCTCAGCTGGGCTTTTGATTCCTTGTTAATAAAGTCGGCTGTCAGCCTTCCCAGCTGCTAATCCCTCCGTCTCCTTGCACTGTGATGGGGCGAGTGGCTCCTGCTAATAAGCTGTGGCTTGGCAGCGGGGACAAGTGATGGAAGCGGGGAGCCCAGGGGCATCCTGCCGCCTGTGCTGGCAGCCCTGCCATGGCCTTAGTGCCACCCAACAGCCCCGTGGCTTTTGAGCAGCCCTGCAAGGCCGTGCTGGGGGCGTGGAGAGCATCCCAGTGACCATGCTGCAGTGTGCCCAGCAGTGTATGAGGGCATTTCAGAGTGACAGGGGGTCTTGGATCATCTCTGGTTGAGCAGTAAAGAGTTAAACATCATGCAGACAGCCCAGCAGTGCTGGCATGGCTTGAAATGCCCTACTATGGCCCCCACTGTGGCCAGTGGCTGTGACAGTGAGGACAAGAAAGCCTCTGAAGGCTGGTGGCCCAGCAGGTCTCCAGTGTCATGACGGCTGTCCCCTCTGGGGCTGGCAGGTGGGCAGGGCAAGGGCACCAGGTGCTCTGGCCAGGAAGGTCTGCGATGTGCCACTGAGCAGTGTGGCACTGAGTGCCATGGCAAAGCTGGCAGCATCACCTGGAGGTCCCAAAGGACCATCCAGGGATGCTGACACAGGTCAGGATCTGGCCTCAGCTGCACAGTGTTGTAGCTCCACCGGCCGGTGCTGCCGTCCCTTCTCCCCTTGTCCTCTAAGCACCCAGAGGCGCTGGCAGCGCTGTGCAGCACGCTGTGCAGGGGAATTTAATCACCATCATTAACCACACAACAGCATCATTAGGGAGAATGAAGTTCTCAGTTCATTGGAGATGTTTAAAACCTCAGCCCAGGCGGTGACAGTGTGGAGGTAACTGAGTAGGGGGGAGTATTTGGGGTCTCTAAGGCTGTCACATCCCAGGGCTGGGACACGCCAGCACGGGTGCAGTGCCCATCGCCATGTGCCCTGTGCCACCTCCTTGTGTCCCAGTGGAGCCCAGGGAGCTCCAGTGATGGGCAGCATCATGGCAGGGCCATGGGGAAGACGGGATGGGCACCATCTAGGCGCAGGATGGCTGTGGTGGCTTTGCCACCACCATGCTCTGGGTGCTTGGTTTGCCTTAATTTGGGTTTTTTTGCAGTTGCAAGGCCAGCAAAGCTGGGGTGCATCTGGGACGTGTCCCCTGGGAGGACAGGGCTGGCCCTGGCACCCTCTTTGAGGACAGAGAGGGAGGTCCCCTCAGGGGAGGGAACCTGTCTGGAGATGGCTGCTCTTGGGGGGCTGTGGGGACACGCAGCTTTTCCTGTCCTGACCCACTTGCAGATGCTCTGCAGGACCCCGCACCGTGGTGGTTGCCCAGCTGCAGTGGGGCTCTTCCAGTGCTGTTTGCAGTAAAATTGCAAACTCATTATTTTAATTACGTGCAGCCTTCCTGTGCTAATGAAATTGGGAATCTGGTAATGGGGCTTGGTGACGGGCTTCTCTGCTAATTAAGCACATTGTTCTCAGCTGGGGCTGTTCTCAGCCCCAATGCCCACCCTGGGACAGTGGCACCCCATGGCATGGGCTGGGCTCGGGTGCTGCAGGGCAGGCAGTGGGTGTGGGGTTTGTGGGGTGATGGTGGGGCTCTGCCTTTCCCCCAGGGGACAGGGTGTGGGGTGTTTGCAGGACGTCACCCTCTTGCTTATCACCAGGCGTTTCCCAGCAGAGAGGTGATGCCACACCACAATGTGACTGTGCTGTGAAAGTGAGGAAGGTGGCTGTGAAGCAAGGAGTAGCCCACTTCATGTCCCTTTCCCCAGCGGGACACACAGATCCCCCAGCCTCTCAGTGCTGGCTCCATTCTCCAGCAGCCCTGTGGTGACAGAACTGGCCCAGTCCCCGCAGTCCCCTCCCTGCCAAGGATCTGGGCATGAGGAACATGCTGAGGCTGAGGACTCCTCTGTGCTGGGGAGAACAGCTCTGCTTCACGGAGTGAGGACCAGCGCAGTATCATTCACACACTGCCACGGTGTCAGGGGACCCCACGCTCCTGCCAACAGCAAGTGCTCTCATTTATTTGTCGAGGGGCTGGGATAAATCAGGGCCACTCCAGCCCAGCGCCTGCACTCCGGTGGCAAGGAGCGGCCACCTCCTGCCTGGGGACATGCTGGCCCTGCGTGTGCCTGTCTGTCCCAGTGTTTTCAGTGTCCAAACTGTCCCACACTGGCCAAGGAAGAGTGAGGCTGGGAGGGTCCAGGAGTCCCGTCCTGGCAGTTGGGATCGGGGTCAGGACCTGGCCTGCCCAGGCGCGCATCCCGCCAGTGCTGAGCATGGCGCTTTACAAATGGGATTTCGGGAGCCATCTGTTTAAAAGAGGAGATAATGAATTAGGGGGAGATGAGAAAAATGCTAAGGCCGGGCGGTTTTTCAGAATGAGCTGGGGTTTGCGGGACGTAAAAGATGAATAACCCTCCCTACGTGTTCAATATTCATGAGCTCCCAGCTGTAGTGAGTGCCTCGGCGCTGGGTGGGGACAGCCCCGTCACCGCATCCTCCCTGCCAGCGTGCCGCTGGGACCCGTCCACCGCTGTGATGAGTTGCTGGGACACCAAACACCCACAAGGACGTTCCCTTGGCTGCCTCTCGCCTGCATCACAGTCCGGTCTGGTTGGTGAGCAGCTCCCTGGCCCGTGTCGGAGGCAGGTGGCTGCTGATTGACGTTTCCTTCCTCTGTAGTTTGATGAAAGGCTCCGGCGACACCGAACTGATTAAAACATCAAGGGGAGGCCCCGGCGCTTGCCTTTGATTTGTCTCGGGAGATGATTGCTGCTCTGCTCGACCGTCCAGCCCAGCCGGCACGGGTGACCCCGGTGCGTGCCGTCCTGGTGCCTCTGTGCCTGCACCACCAGGCTGCCAGCCACCCTTCCAGCCTCGCCAGCCACAATGGCAGCACCACTGGGCTCCCTCCTCACCAGGCATCGTTCTGTGGCCTCTCTGCTCCTTGCTTGACCAGGGCTTTGCTCCCCGCAGCCAGAGCAGGATGGTTCCCCATGGCCAGGACAAGGATCAGCCCACTCTCTCCTTGCCCATGGGCTGGTCAACGTATACTGCCAGCTACAGCCCCGCACACCGGGCAGGGGCCACGGGCACCTCTGCCAGCCTCTGCTCCCCTCCTTCCACCGTTGCTATTTCACTTTCTTGCTCTTCACCCCCAGGGACTTTCTCTGGGGTTTGGGCCAATTTGCATACATTTTAATCTATAAAAAATTAAGCGGCGCTGGCTGCCGCTCTGAGTCAGACCTCCCCGTCCTGAATCTTAAGGAGCTGAATAATTTTCCACTTTTGCTGAGATGTGTGGAGTCTGATTCATGTTCATCTCATCACCTCTCATTAGAGGAGGGGGCTGGGGGCTTGAGGGAGGTGGGGGAGAGCCTTCTCGAACCTTCACTGGCAGCCCCCAGCCCCGTGGGGTAGCCATGCAGGCAGCAGAGGAGCCGTCCTCCCATCCAGACCATGCTGACAGCAAGGGACCACAGGTTTTGGGTGCTAGCAGGGATCTGGCCCATATTCTGGTAGTCCCCAACCGTGTCCTGAGCCCTTGGGACACTGCGAGGAGTGGGAGATGCCTGGGCTGGATGCGAGAGTTGGGGGTGACTTTGCTCCCTCTCTGGGGATGCTCCAGCTGAGCTGCTCCCTTGTCCCCCCTTCCCAGGCGCTGACGGATGGGCTGGGGCTGTTAATATTCAGCACGCTCCACCATTTCTCCACCTTCTGCCATCTGCCCAGCTCTGCCCACCATTTCTATTCTTGCTGCCGACGTAACGCTCCCTGCCTGGCGCTCGGGGGGGAGTGTGCGGGACCCTGGCCCCCAGCCAGTACCCGGTGGGGGGGTGACACTGTGCCGGGGCCCCCAGCCTTGCGCCAGCAGCGGGAGGGACCTCACTGGCACCGAGCTACCACCATTGGCTTGACCTCTGCATAAGGAATTAGCATCTGGTTTAAGCAGCCCCTCCAGGCGCGGGGCTTTGTCATCGCAATACCTGCTTTCATCCGTAAACTTACTACAGCAGCTCTCTGGGAAGGCGGCCAAGCTAATAATCCCCTGAAATGGTGCAATAAAATACCCACAAAGGTGGCACCTTTAAATCATGCCAGAGCACTGGCTTCACTGGTGTGTGCCCCTCTGCTGGCTGACGGGTGCTAGGTGGGCTCGGGCCGGAGCGCTGGGATGACGGGGCAGGGATACGGGACAGCATCAGCGTTTCCCTTGCCAAGCGCCACCTAAGCACCAACTGCTCCTGGAGCACACCCACCTTGGCCAGACTGGCACCCGTGGGTGACAGCTGGGTGTGGGCTGGGGTGCACCAGCTCACACAGCACCCGGGCACAGGGGTGCGGTGGCTCAGCCAGTCTGGCTGGCACAGCTGAGGGTGCCAGGGTGGCTGTTCTCCCCATCCTGGTGGCTCTGGTCCGTGGAACTGGCTGGCAAGAGCGGTGGCATCACGCTGCGCCGGGTCTCCCTCTGCTCCTCTCCCCGCTGGAGCATTAGGAAGCTGGCAGCATATTGTTTGATGAGCAGATAATCCGCTGAATTGCAAACAGCTTTACCCAATTGAAGAGGCGGATTACCGCTCTCCAGCTTAATCATGTTGACATCTCGGAGAGTAGCCAGTGCTCGTCCTCTTTGGCGCGTGGCGAAGGGCTAAATGGCAGCACGGGGTCCCCCCGGTGGTGGTGTGCCACAGAGCTGGGGGGGGCAGGACATGGGTTGTGGGGACAGCAGCCAGCCCTGACCCCTCACCGTTGTGCTTCCCCGCAGGTTCACGGACGCGGAGGCGGTGGTGATGGGTGATGTGACCTACGGGGCGTGCTGCGTGGATGACTACACAGCCCGGGCCCTGGGTGCTGACTTCTTGGTGCACTACGGACACAGCTGCCTGAGTAGGTGACATTCGGCCCCGGGGCACTGCCAGGGTGGCCGTGCATGGCACTGCAGAGGCCGTGCTGCTGCCACCGCGCCGAGCCTAGCGGCTCCCGCCCCACTTGATGCCAGCTCGGAGACTTAGTACCAAGGGCTAATCCCTTCCCAGAGGGATTTCTGTTCTCCAGCCTCGGTTGCAGGCTTTGGATGGGGCCAGGCTGGCTGCCTGAGGGCAGGATTTTGGGGGCAGCAGGGCGTGCCCATCCCGCTCAGCCACGCACCACTGCAGTGCTCAAAATCACAGCCCTGTGCCCAAGAGCTGAGCAGTGGGACTGTGGCTTGGCAGGACACAGCTCACCAAGGAACCACTGATGGGGACGGGGCTGCTCTCACCCCTCACCCGGTGGGCTTTGGGGGAAATTCAGGAGCAACGATGGAGGGGAGCAGTGATCTGGGGGTCCTGCTCTCCCCAGGGCTGGAATGGGGCCGGGGAAGGCAGCTTTGCGGGTGCAGCACAGGCTGGGCGGGGAAGGGAGGAGGAGGCTGTGTGCTCCCCAGGCGGACGGTACTCTGGATCCAGTTGCTATGGAAACTGCGCTGCTGTCCCAGATGCTGCTAACTTTGAAGTCCACCCAGGATGGAATCAGCCCAAAAATAACAATAAGACGCTCTGGGTTTTAAGGTGGATCGGAAGAATTGCCGTAGCGAGCGGCAGGCACGTGCATCCCTGCTGCCTCCACGTTCCCGGCACCCGGCGCCCCTCCTGGATGTTTATGGGGCCGTATAAATGGGTTTGAAGAATTGCATCAGGCTCTGTATGAAATACTGACTCTCTAGTTGAGAGCTCTGTCCCGAAAGTCACGTCGGCATGAATGTTTGCGGTGATAAATATCTGTGCTGGGTGCTTTGTTACAGAAGGAGGGTTACGGGCACCACCAGAACAGGGAGTATAAACCCCCTGGTTTGTAGCCTGCTATTACATGAATGAACAGTGAGAAGGGGAGGAAGGGGACGTATCCAGCAGTGCTTGGGAGCACACTGGTATGAGAGCTAGGATGCTCCCGGGGATGGAAGTCACATCTTCTGGAGCTGTTCCCTGTAGGACACTTCCAGGCTGCTTGTCACCAGCCCTGCCACCGTTGCAGCCCATGGCCATGTGGTCCCTGCCTGCCCCAGGTTGGATGGGTTGTGGGGCACCCCAGGGTGCCTGCAGGGTGCTGAGGGGGTGCTGGGCTCTTTTTGGGCTGCCCACAGTGCTCCTGGCACCGACTCAGTGCTGCTGCCATCACAGAGAGCCCTGTGGCCGATGACAGGGCACATCCTGGTGCTGCACACAGGCACTTGCCCTCTCCCTTCTGGCCCCACGTGCCCCGCGGGAGGGAGTAATTTGCACTTAATTGTGATCAGGTGAAGATCACCAAAATGGGAAGTGAACACGGAGCTGTGGATCGATGTGGACTCTGTGTACTTTAATTATTCACTTAATCGTAGTGACACAGGCTTCTTAGCACTGGGGGTAATTAGATTTGTGTTCATTGATTCCCCAGGCTGCCATTATCTGGAGAGAAATGAGCGGGTGCTCTCCGTGGCTCCCATCTGCACCCCCTGCCTGGGGTGCCAGAGGGGTAGCACAGCCCACCCTGGCATGCCCACACCAGGGTGGTTGGAACATGGGGAGCTCTGCCAGCATGCTTTATTCCCTACCATGGGCTCTCCGGGGCCCTGGCTGTACCCTGCACTCACACCCTCTCTCTGTCTTGCCAGTTCCCATCGACGCCACACAGGGGCTGAAGATGCTCTACGTGTTTGTGGACATAAAGATTGACACATCCCATTTCCTCGAGACCATTCGCTTCAACTTTGCAGTGGGCACTTCTCTGGCCCTTGTCAGCACCATCCAGTTCGTCTCCACCGTGCAGGTGAGATGGGGGAACCCCCAGCATGGGATGGGGCTTGTGCCTCTTCCAGCTCTGGCGCCGGCTTGATCCCTCCCTGACCCTGTTCCAGGGCTGGAGCGCCTGCCCTGGGGTGCTGGTGGTGCTGGTTCCCCTCTGATGAGTCGCTGCGATAATATGCTGCTGCCGTAATGTTGATCAAGTACTTTATAATAACTCTGATCAATGTTTCATGGCAGCACCCCTCCCTAGCTCCCCCGGGAGCTGCTCTGTAAATGTCAGGGCAGGCGGTGAAGCACTTGGCATTTTGATGCAGTGCCGGCAGTGGCAGGGGAAGCTCCGGCGGGTCTGTCTGTCTGCCCCTGAACGGCCGGCGAGGCAGGACGGGAGGAGATGAATGAGCCTCTTGAGCCATGTCTATCTAAACACGAGACTATCGGAGCGTTAAGCGTTTTCCCTTGTCTTTTAATTGATACGTTGGCTGAGCCTCGCTGAGCACCTCGGCTGTGCGGGCTCTTACCCTCCGTGATGTGACGGTGCTGCCCCAAGCAGACCAGCTCCCTTCTGCTGCCGCCGTCCTGTGACACAGCAGCACAGCCATTGCTGCTGGTACCCCATGGAGCTGGGACCTCAGAGTCCCCAGCAGTGCCAGGGATCACCAGCCGTGGCCACAGTCTGTCCCTGCTGGCCACCTGACCCTATGTCTCCTGCAGGCAGCGTCACAGGAGCTGCGCTGCCAGTACAAAGTGTGTGTGCCCCAGTGCAAGCCGCTGTCCCCAGGGGA
This sequence comes from Thinocorus orbignyianus, assembly GCA_013400375.1. NCBI lineage: Eukaryota > Metazoa > Chordata > Aves > Ciconiiformes > Thinocoridae > Thinocorus > Thinocorus orbignyianus. The sequence goes on from VXBW01001779.1 coordinate 137,990, forward strand.
GATCCTGGGCTGCACATCACCCAAACTCGCCCAGGACACGGATGCCATTGTGTAAGTACCCCGGATCTTCCAGGACACTCCTGCCTGCTGCAGGCTGCCCACCCTGCCTGTACCCCCTGCCCTGCTGGGGGGTGGCATGGGGATGTCCACAGGCTGGGATGGGCCATCTCTAGCTCCCTGCACTGCTCGGAGTGGCGTGTGCTCGTAGCGCAGAGGAAATAATTGAGTCGTATATCAGAATAGATAATAGATGGAAGGGCGGGTGGATAATTGGAAAAGACAAATGGCCGGGGCCCAACATCACAGCAACATTAATTTTATTTAAGGACAGCAAATTAGAGGGAGCACTTCGCTTCCTATCACCTAATTATTTTAGGTAATGGAAATGCTTAATGTACTGTGAATACAGTGCGCTGCAGAATAAATAAATACAGGGACCCCACCCTTGGGGGGAGCCGGGGAGCCCGGGTACAGGTTCTGACCCCAACAAGCTCCTTCTTGCCTGCCCTGCTGGGAGCCAGGGGCACTGGCGCCTCTGAGCACAGCTGTGCAGGGAGCTGGACTCATGGTTGCTGGGACAGGGGCGTGGTAGGGGCTCTGGCTTTTTGTCTCTCCTCAAGGGCATTTGGAGCAGGCAGGGGTGGCTGGGCTGGCACCCAGCAAGAGTGAGTCCTTCCCGCTACTGGAGGACGTGTGGTGTGGTACCAACAGGCTGCCCATGCAGGTGCACTCAACTGGTGTACCTACATCCTCCTCCTGTTATTATTTTCCTCTTTTGCCCGTCTCTGGGTCTAACTTTTGCAGACAAATTAGCTTTGATCTCCCAAAATGTCATTCTCCAATTAAGGGCAAAATCTAGTCAAGTTTTAAGTCTGAATTCATTTTCCGAGCCCTCACTCCATTAGGGCAGCTGAATGAAAGGCTTTGAAATGTAATTGCTGACTTGAAATCCGATTAGAAATGGAAGCAGCAACGTCTAGAACCAGCCGTTGAGATGGAGCAGCTCCTGGCTGCCCCACGCTGGCGTGGGCATCCCTCCTCACCCCGAGCGTGGCCACCTCTCCCTCCTCGGTGTGCCCAGGAGGCTGCACAGGGATTGGGGTCCTGGCTGTGCCCGCTGGCCCTGGGTCCTGGCATGGAAGCTCGCACTCCCTGCATCTTGGAAACCAGTGGGCACATGGATGGGCACCACCAGTTGCCACATGCTCTCCTTTCCCTCTTGGCAGGTATTTGGGCGATGGACGCTTCCACCTGGAGTCCATCATGATCGCCAACCCGGGGATACCTGCCTACAGGTACGGAAAATTTGAGGAGAGGGTGGAGTGGGAAGAACCTGCCTTTAAATATGGGCAGCCCACGGGCACCCACTCTGGTCCCCAACAACCCCATGGTGGAGAGAGCACCCCAGACCACTGGGGACCACCGTGCACCCCGGGAGAAGCCCCCACTGCGGGGCTGGGCAGGCAGCTGCCTGCAGTGGGTGCAGGCAGGCGNACGCCAGCCATTTACTCCGACTGAATATAAACATTTTGACAAGTACCTGTGAAAGCTCGTGGAGGTGCAGCCATTAAAGCCCGGCTGCTGCAGGCAGAGGCCATAAAGTGCGATGATGAGGCCGCTGAAAGCAGATGAAATATCAAGAGCGAAAGGCTGGGCCCATTTGGCCAAATCTGAATTTCTTAGTAGGTCGTTTGTTACGAACGGGAGGCGCGCGTCAGGTTTATAGCGCTGGGGAAGCTGCCGAAACCCGAGCGGGATTTGATTAAAATTCTCCTCGTCAAACAAAGCAACAAATCAAAGATTTCTTCATAATTGATGAGCCGGGACAGAGAGGAACTGAGCGTGGAGCCGAGCGCACAGCCCAGGCTGTGCCAGGTGCTGGGGGACTGCAGTGGGACGCCCTCCTTACCCCCAGCCTTGTCCCCTCTCTGTGCCCTGACCAGCCCGCTGGGGCCTGCGTTGGCCATGGTGTGTGTGGGAGAGATGCTGCGGGAGCCAATTAGTGCTAATGAGGGAGGGGCAGGATGATTGGGGGTGGTGTGAGCCTGGCTGTATATTGCAGGTACGATCCCTACAGCAAGGTCTTCTCCCAGGAGCACTACAGCCACGACCGCATGCGCCGTGCTCGGCAGGATGCCATCCGCACTGCTGCCGGTGCCTGCTGCTGGGGACTCATCTTGGGCACACTGGGGCGTCAGGGCTCCCCCAGCATCCTGCAGGTACTGCCCCCCTCCCCACAGCCCCTGTCTGGGCACTGGGCGCTGCTCCTGGGTGGGGGGAAGGACCAGTAATGGCCCTGTTGGCACAGTGACCTCGCTGCTATGACAGGGGTGGCCCAAGCATCGCTGGTAGCCCATCATCTGCCACTGGCTGGGCAATGTGTGCCCAGGGCTGAGCAGGTAGGGCAATTAGCAGCAGATGAGGGAGGCTGGACCAGGGCTCATTAAACCTGCCTCTTGCTGGGGAGAGCTGGCCAGCCTCAGAAACACCCCCTTCCTCCTCCAGCATGGGCAGCTCGGCAATTAATTCCCTGGGTTTGTTTTAATTGGATGAACTTCTGAGTGGGTTCACCATCCCTGCTCAGCTGCTGCGCTGGTGCTTTCTGCACCCTGGCCGGACGAGGGGAGCAGGACCACAATGGAAGTGGGGTGTCCCCAGTAAAGTGACCCCACTCACACCTGGAGATTTGAGGAGTGTGGCAGGTGAGATTTGTGGCAGAGCAGAGGAGGTGAGGTCCCAGCAGCCGCTCTCTGGTTGTGGCCCCAGGGAGTTCAGGGGACAAGGACATCCCTGGCCTCTCCTGGGTTGGTCTCCTCGCCCTGCAGCCTCTGGCTGTGGCCAGCCGGTGGCAGGCAGGCATCCCAGGGAAGGCAGCCGCTAACGAGAACAGATTGTTGTCATTGAGCGGTAATTACTTCATTAGGCTGAGGCACGTGCTGGGGAGAGCCAGGCTCAAGCTGGAGCCACGGCTGCAGTCTCTCTGCACTTGAGGAGGGGACACGGCCATGGGGTAGAGATGGGACACACAGAAGGTCTAGTGGCTGGGAAAGGGCTGTGAACAAGGCTTGTGGGGAGCATCTATCAGGGCTCTCCCAACCTCCCCCCGGTGCCTTTTCCTCTGCAGCACTTGGAGTCGCGACTCCGTGCCCTGGGTCGGCCCTTCGTGCGGGTACTGCTGTCCGAGATCTTCCCCAGCAAGCTGAGCCTCTTCCCTGATGTGGACGCGTGAGTGCTGCTGACCCCCCGCACCCCAGGGTGCCCCATCCCTGTCCAGATCTCCAATTCCTGCTGGAAACTCTCACAACTGTCCTGTTGTCTCCTGGGCTGGCCCTGTGACTGTCATTGGCAAGGTGGTTTTGGCACAGTGGAGACCTTGCTCCCTGGCTGCTCCGATTCCTTCCTCGGGGTCCCTTATTGCAGGTTATTCTTCCCAAAATGCTCATCCCCATCCATCACCGTGTTTCCCTTCCAGGTGGGTGCAGGTCGCCTGTCCCCGGCTCTCCATCGACTGGGGAGAAGCCTTCAGCAAGCCACTGCTGACACCCTATGAGGTGAGCACCCTCCTCATGTTTTGGGGGGACCAGCCCTGCTGTGGGGTGACACCCCAGAGCTTCCGGCAGAGCTGCCAGGATGGAGACATCCCTGTGATCAGGCAGCATCCCCATCTCTCCCTGTGTGTTTCCACTGGGATTTCCCATCTTTTGGGAAACCAGTGCCATGAGCTTCCACCTGCTTCAGCTCCTTGTCCCCTTGGCAGGCGGCGGTGGCTCTCAAGGACATCGAGTGGCAGCAGCCGTACCCCATGGACTTCTACGCCAGCCAGTCCCTGGGGCCGTGGACAGTGAACCACGCTGGCACACAGCCCCCACGCCACGGCCGGGTGGCACAGGTGGGCAGCATGTCCTGGGAGCAGTGGGGTGTCACCGGGCCACCCTTGGTGGCTGTGCAGGGTGGTGGGGACACGCAGCGGGAGCCTTGGCTCGGGTTGAGCTCCCGGTGCCGTGCAGTGCCACGTACCCAAAGCGCCACCATGTGGCTTTGTTGCCGGTGAGCGGTGACAGCGCTGGTGCCAGCCCCACTGTGGGGACACGGACACACACACACACGACCCCCCAAAAGTCCTTGCTGGGGCAAGCACATGTGTGGCCCCATGGCCCCCCGGAAAGTGGGAATCCCCCCAGCCATGGCCCATGGGGTGCTGTGGGCTGAGCACGGGCAGACTCATCACAGGTCAGGCGGGGCTGTGACCCCCGTACTGACACCCCCTCCCCTCTGTGCTGCAGGTGACACCACCCGCGCCCCCGACCCCGGCAGAGAGTGAAGAGAGACCGAGCACCGTGGCCACGGCAGCCTCTTGAGCGCAGCCTGTGACCTGTCCTGCTGCCGCCACGCTCTGAGACCTAGCGTGGACACGGGTGGGGGCTCCTTCCCCGCGCACCCCCGGGGGTAAGCACCACCGACGCCTCCCGGTGCTGNGCCGGCGTCCACCCTGGAGCGGCACCGCCCCTCTGGCGCGCCGTCCAATCAGCGCGCTGCGTTTCGGCGGGGATGAGGAAGGGTAGCCGG
>VXBW01001780.1:0-30264 GCA_013400375.1 Thinocorus orbignyianus
TAATAATAATATTGGCTTGATATTATAATAATATTATAACATAATATAGATGATATAATAATAATAATAGCTAATATTATTTAGCATTAACAAGGATAGAATTGCTCTACTTTCTGGAGCAACAGCTATCTGGCCTTCTAAATAACAGCTTCCACAAAAGGACATTTCCATTTTCAAGTGCATCTACCAGTTTTGTTTGTTTTCAGTGAAAAATACAAGTGGTACCTGAATCAGCCAAGAGTCTTGAAATTGAATTCTCCTGAATGGGGAGGTCACCTCTTAAATGTGCCAGGGAAGAGGGAGCTGCTTCTGGTACAACTAGACAGGTTAAAAAAGGGAAAAGGAGAAAAAAAAAATCATACAAATAAGAAGAAAATTATGAAGGGAGAAGAAATATAAGAGAACACTAATTCTAATGCAACTTGTGAGCCACAGTCAACATTACCCTAAGCTGCGTCACAAGCGGTTACACAAGTCTTTCAGCTATTTAAAATTTATAGCCATAGACTTGCATACCTCCTTCTTGAAAATCACTGCATGGCAAAAACCCCTGCACTTTCCAGGACTCAAAAAAGGTGGCCTTTTCTATGAGCTTCAGAAGATGCCTTCAAAAATCAAGGATATAATCCTTTACCAGTCTCTTCTTCTGAAGGATGGTGCAAACCTAAATTGTGTAAGCCTTTTGACTGTAGTTGTAAGTCTGATGGAAATGGAAATAAGTAGTTTTATTAGCTTGAGTTTAAAAACATCTTAACTTCAAGAAAAAGGCTATTTATTCATCCACATGACACAGAAAATGCTTTGGATTAAAGTACTTTCATTACAAAAGTGGTGGGAAGGTAAAATACAATTAGGCTCAGCTAGATCGTTTTAATGTTTGATTATAACCAACCGAGCTGGGACAAATTTTCGTGCCAGCACTAAGATCCTGGTGATAATAGGGTTACATATCCTCTGTAAAATAAAATGTGAAATTTACATGCAAAGTGGTATGTTCTCTTGATGCACACATATAACTCCCATTAGCGTTAATGGGAAATATATGTGCCTATTGAGAAGGAAATATACCCCATTAAATTACCAAACACCACGTCAGTTTCTGATGTCTTCGATTATGATCTACACTCATACAACAAAAATTTTAATAACCCACCTCAGATATACTGGTTTTCATATGTAGATCTCAGAAGGATTTTACAAAAAGTCCGTGTAACTCAAAGATACCAGTGAGGAAACTGGAACTGTGCCTTGCATGTGGCCTCCAAAAAAATCCTGCAGCAGATATGGGAAGAAAAATTTGTACAGGACCATAGAACTCAACACAGGTGAACACATCATGATTCAAACCAGGGAAACTATTGTATACACACAATCAATACGTTTCTAAAAAGCTATGGTGGGTTTGTCTTGACTAAATGCCCATCCAGCTGCTCCCTCACTCCCCTGCTTTGGTGGGATGGGGGCAAATAGGGTGAGATAACTAAACTGGAGGGAGATTGCTTATAAATTGCTGTCATGGTAAAAAGAGACTCATTTGGGGGAAAATGAGTTTAATTTATTGCCAATTAAAATAGATCTGAGTAGCAAAAAACAAAGACACGTGTTAGAACAACAGCTGGGTGGATGTATTCCTCAAAGCAGCTGGACCTGTTTCAGTTTTCTGGCTTACACTGGAATTATCAGCTTCCTCAAAAAGTCTGGGCAAACACAACCTCTGTGAGGCTGAAAATCTTGCCCTTAGTTTATGCCCACAGATTTCCAGTCCTTTGCTCTGACTCCCCAAGTAGTCTGTTCTTAAACAGTTCTCACCAAAAAGATTCCTTTTTCTCTGCTTGAAAACAGGTCGTTTCCAAAATAAAATCCATAAACTTGTGTAGATCTTCCAGCTGAATATGCCTCGTGTAAAGGATTGGGTGAACTGACAGCTATTAGAGCATGTGAGGAGCAGCATAATGAGAAAGGACATCTGGATGAAAGATGGAATAAGGATTTTAGCAGGAAAAACAGAAAATATACTGATTTCTGTGATTTTTTTCAGAGATGCTGGAATTTGGATGTCACTTGTGCTATTAAATATAAAAAGGCAATCTATAAACATATCCATAACGTATCACAAAAGAAAAAAAAAAAGATAAATAAACCCCCTGGTCATTCAGCAGACTCTAGCATTTAAGTGTTTGTTTGTGGGGAATCCTTTGATTCTAATTTTGACCCTACTGTGAAATCCAGAAGGGCTGAGTAAACATTGACTTCGTAAATTTTATTTTATCTTAAAATACTCTGCTCCAGATTATTTGAAATAATCCTAACTGAAGAAGAAAATTTACTAAGCCCTAATTTCAAGAAGCCACGTATTATTTTTCATTTTTCTGCTTTTTCATTATTTTCTACATTTTCCACATTTTATAAATTTATTACCTTTTATCCTTCATCTTAGAGTAAACCCCAAGTGTTTTAGGCTGGACAAGAGGCTATGTGGTAGCCAATATCCCAGTAGCGGAGAGCTATTTCCTTTCTTCACTGCCTTAGCCCTCAAGGAATTGATTTGAGGGGCATGACAAAAATAGCTCAGGAAATAGGTCCAGGCTCTCAAACCGATGTACCTCAGAGGTTCTGTGATTTCAGCAGAGATATGCCAATTCACACCTGCCAGCAAATCTGGCCTTCACCCTTAAAGTGGCAATTACGAGATGTATATGGCTTCATGATGAGATTTATATTATCCAGCACATTCTGCGGAGTTTTCCTTGCTACCTTCAGGGAAATAGTTATTTACAGATGAGTCATTGACATGTCTTGAGCTATCACAGAATCTCCAGAGAATCATCAACCTTTTCTTCCACAGCAGCAAAGGGAAGAAGAGCAGCATTTTCAGCTCTGAAATGTCATTGGTTTATTGGAGATCGTGTCTTCTACACCTCTTCAGACCTTCTATTAATGTATTTGGATAACACTTATATTTATGCATAAATATTTTCATTCTGAAGTGTTCAGATGAACATGTTAGGATTCACAACTCATTTCCTTTTGAAAAAAAAAAAAAAGGACAAAAATGGATGTTGTAAAACTCAGCAAAACACCACAAAGACAAGTTGAGGGGATACTGTGACGTTAGAGAAGGCAGAAGTGAAAGGTTGATAGAAATATTGAAATTCATCAATTAAATACCTCCCAGTATCAAAATAATGGTCTTTTCTTATATTTATATCTGCTTTCTGCATAAAAATCTTCACAACCTTTTTCATCCTTCAGTAGTTCAACGTGATTAAATCCCCTACTGAAAAAAATACAGCCAAAAGTGCCAATGGAAACATGTGTGCTTTGACAAATTCCAAAGTTTATTTGAATTATGCCCTTCTGATTTCCAAGTCTATAATAGCAGATTTGGCCATAAAAGGTGATGTTTTTCAGGTGCAGTTATTGTTGAAACAGCATATGCGCCAGGCAAAACTATTAATCCTCTACAATGGGCTGAAGTACATGCTCTCCTTTCCTTCTCAAGGCATGACTTTAAATATCAATGAAACGGTGTGTTCCCAAATCTTATTCCAATAAAGTAATCTAAATCTGAAATAAATGACAACTGCAAATTATTTGTACCCGAACATGCCCACTTTCCCAAACAACTGATGAAAGAAAACTGTTGAAACAGGTGAAAAGATGCTAAAAGCCTCAAAGTGATTGCTATTTGTGTGCAAAACGGAATTTTTAGAGGGATTAATGGGTCGCTCCAGCAATCCTACTCCACTTGTGACTGTGGGCGCTGCATGTAAAACACGGTTTTTGCTGCATTAAAGCAGCTCAATTCAAAATTCAGAGTTATTGTGGGCGCAGGTCAGATGCAGATTGGGGCCTGACCCAACCTGTCATCTGACTTTCAACTTCTCGCTTTTTATCTGCCACTGGGCTCTAATTTTCATTGATTAAGACTAAACTGACTTTCCAGAATACTGAAGAGAAGAATAACAAAATTGAAAACTTTGTGATTTGTCATATTAATGAATGGAGTGTAATTAATGGCAAGAAAGAACTGAAAGAGACACAGTCCAATAACTCAATTCATCACAATATCAGTAACTCCATTTAGTAAGGGAGAATAGAAATGAAATTACAGGCTTCAGAAATAGGCAAATTCATGTGACCATCATGAGAAACTACGTATTTGTATGAACAAAAATAATAACAGTTCTAGATAATGGCAGGAATAAGCAAGTAGAAGTACAGGATTAAGTTGAAGAGCAAACCTACGGCAAAAAATGCTAATAAGAAGTTCCATGCTCAGGTAGAACTTTAAAGATATACTAAACTAAATTCAAGATAAATTTAGAGAGTCACATAATGTCTCACAAGCTTTGCAACGGACAAGTAAAATGCAGGCAACTTACTTTATCCATTAGGAATTTACAAAATATATTTTAAACTGCACATCTTGGTGCTCTTGCCTTCACTGCTGTGAAGACTCTTGAATTACAGACCTAAACATTCTCTGACAAAAAGAAACCACCCAGAAAACAGAGTATTAATTTCTCTTCTACATGAAAGTCTGGATCTGCCACCTCCTGGAAGTACCCCAACAATAGGAGACAGGAGGAAAGGTATTTCTAAAACAACTTTTTTCATGGCATTTCCATCTTTCACAACACAAAGCAAAAGAAAAATCAAATAAAACCAGAAAAAAAATGGCCAGCATTCCCCTCTTCTGTGACTACCACTACTTTTATGGCACCAGAGACGGGATTTTAGTTTCCGCTTCAGGAAAAGAGTTTTGGTTTTAAAGCAGTTTTTACACTGAATATTTACTTAATTGCTGGGCATTGGTGGTCATCCCGGTCCTAACTATGATGGGTAATTTGAGAAACCATGAGGTTATGAAATTCTGGCTGTATTCTTTCTCGCTGTCCTTCCCTTGATCAAAAAAAAAATGAGATTCCACATGTTTCTAGGATTAGATGAAACTAAGCAGGATTTTAATTTGCACTGAGTTACTTCTCAGGGGGAGAGGTTAGACAGCCTTTTGGCACCTGTATCTTGCTGCAGGTTTAAAATATATTTAGTATCCTGTGACAAATGATAACTATAAAATTATGATTTCATGTGGTACAAGATTAAATCCTTACTTTTACTCCAGTAATTGTCAAAAGAAAGGATTCAAGTTGTGCCATTTAGCATTTTAATTGCAGGCTTTGTTCTTAGTGTGGATTAATTTTATGCCATATTATGTTCTTGTAATAATTTTGTTATGAAATGAAGTATCAGGGAATGGAAAATATATCGTCTTATGTACAATATTCCATGAATTAGAATAATGTACTATAGTACCTTGACCTTTTCTATATTCTGTAATTCGACTGAATGGTCATTGCACTTTTCCCTCATTAACAAACTGAATAACCAATAGCTGAATTGATGACATGGGCATGAAGTCAAGAAACAGAATAATGAAATAGTCACGGCAGCATAGTATAGTGGATGACTATGTCTAAGAGAACACACGAGCCATTAAATCTCAGAATCAGCAAGAGGGACTGGAATGAGAGTGGAAAGTGCACAAGAAAAAAATGCCTCTGTGACAATAGAGCAAGCTCAGCCCATTCTTATTAAGCCCTTGTAAAATTCTCTTGCCACATAAAACATTGGAGCAAGTGAAATATTAAGGCCTAATTTAGACAACAAACACATCACTAGTGTAGACAAGGCTTAAAGTTTCTTTAACAAAGAGTTTAATATCAAATATTTATAAGCGGATTTAAATTCTAATGAACTGACAGTCATCATAGACACACAATAGCACAATGATAGGAGTATTACAAATTAGCCATACGAGACCATTGTCTAGGTCTTCCCTTTCAAGCAGACCACATCCACAGTGACAGCTTTTCCACAATGCCGCCCGAGTCACACCGTGAAAGAATAATGCACAGAAGAGAACGGAGGAAATTAAGCCACATCTTTTTAAAATAAAATAACCACGGTTATTTTACAGTAGGGTCAGTGATAAAACTGCACTTTGACTTTACAAGGTGTATTGGTTTCAAGAAGATTCAAGAGATGTTACAGTTATATACTGACTTTGTTATCTTGCTGGATTCAGCTTGTAATTGATTGCAGTCAATATTGCTTGTCAAAAAGCTGTTTCTACTCAGCTTTGAAAATATTTTCAGTCATTTTGCCTCGCTGATAACTACACCTAGTCTTCTCCAACATCTGGTAGGGAGTTGTCTTCACCATGCATGTCTTCCTTCCCAAAATCCCAAGAATCACACAAGAGGGGTACAAGCTTGGATAACTGTGTATTAGCATCATTTCTAGCCAGCATTGGTGGCTTGGATTGCCAGAATGAGAAATAAAATTGCTTTAGTAGAGGATAAAAGGTGAGTGCTGCAAATCTGCAATTAAAGAGGAGCTCTGGCTTCAGGAATGTTATTTTTAAACTGCTGCATTTCTCTAGTGCAGCTGGAATTAGCTGCATGATTCTGCATGGAGTTAGTTTGATCTTGTATTGTCGTGGTCCTTCCTCACATCAGGACAAAGGATTTCTTGTGATCATTTATACAGCTAAATAAGAACCAGGCAATTACTTGCAGCTCGGTAAGTAATATTGCAAATGTAACATTTTCAGATCACTATCATCAAAACTCTGGGCAGAGTGAATTAAAACAAGAAATTTTACACTCTCTCCCAGTTTGCATAAAATAGCTGCAAATCCATCATTCATTTTGATGTGTTTTCTTTTGATCCCAGGAAAGAAATATATTTATAATTTCCAAAAGGACTGCCTCAGAGGTAAGTGGTATCCAAATATTGTTCTGTAGAGATAAAAAATGTACAGTGTCAGTGGTGTTTGGTTGTGGATTGATGATGCATTGCAGAAGGACATAGAGACATCGTTCCTATAACACTTGTAACATTATAGTTTAGGGTATATTTAACCTTTAATACAAATCATTTTTATTTTCCCCTCCCCCTTTGGAATTCAAAGCACTTTATTATATTATATTTAGTTTGGTTTGTTGTGTTTTTCTTTTTTCTTTTTTTTTCTTTCTTTTTTTTTCTTTTTTTTTTCTCTCCTGTGTTTGCCTGTACTGTGGCTCCTGCAATTTTTTACTTTGGCAAAACTGGGATTGTGGACTCGATTGCAAAGAACAGGAGTAATATAAAGAACTCCAAGAGTATCAGCTTAAGTTGAATAGATTTCAGTGTAAATGAGTGTGAAATTGGGCTTTCAATAGGAAGTCTGAACTGGTGCAATGCTTTTTACGTGCGAACTGTCATCCAAATCAATCTTCAGAAAAGGCTAAGTCTGTAATTTAAACTCACAAAACCTCCCAGAAAATAGAGGGACACAAATACCCTGAATTTCCTACTTCTGATTTTGTCCTGTTCTTCTTCGATCTGTCTCTCCCCTCCACTGAGTTTCCATACCATGATTAGTCCCTGATTTCCTGCATGTGTATTACATATAATCATTGGATAGAATTTGCCATGTGACAATATTTTCTGAGCAATAAAGATTCGCAGTGTTTTTCTATTATGTGTGAGCCATCACTTGGTCCTCAGTTCAAAAACCAAAGGGATCCCTGGAGACACTACAGGATTAACACTGTCCTTAAACACCCTTGGTGGGAATTTGTCCAAAATCAGTGGATGGACAAAGATAACATTTGATCTTGGGCATCCATCTTTTGCAAACCTACTGCTGACCAGTACAAGGATGTTTTCTGGAGATATTCCTTTGATCTGTACCTGATTCCAGCAGCAGCGGGATTTGGTGGTTGGGCAGGGACCCAGAGTGTGGATTCGCCAGCCAAAATTTGCCTGCTCTCAGAAGCCAGATCTCTTGGCTCTGAGTGATAATTGAGTCAGAACTGCAGCAAATTAGGCAGACCTTGAAGAATGAAGCGGTTAAAAACCCCACAACAGCTGAAAAGGCAATAAAAGGAAAGCAATTTAGCAATAGGTGCTAGCGAAAAGGAAGACAGGGAGCTATTTCTAACAAAAGATGGCTTTGAAGCCTTGATATTTCAACAGTTTTCAGTTAACTCAGGGCTGAGGAGGTTAACTACGAAACTGTATTACAGAAATGTGAAAAGTTCCACTCCAAATAAAAGTTAAACTTACGATATAAATATATATAGATGTATAGATAGATAGATATTTTTAATCAGAGTATTCGAAAAGCAAACAAGAACTCAGGGAGTTTAAAAATCTACCTAAGCCTACATTCAAGTGCTTCTTTTTTAAGCCACCTGTCCATGACTAAGAACATGAATGAAACAATTTGAAAACAGCATGAAACTCTTGCCAAAGTAACTGCGCTGGAGTAATTACTACCACTTGAGCACAGAAGTCACTAGAGGAAGCCAAGGAGAGTGGCTAGTTTCATGCCTGGAGAGCTATTAGAGAATTTAAAATATTCCCAGTAGGGAGATGCGTGGTCAGGTCCTCAGCAAAAAGGAGCAAGGAGTTTTCTGCAGGCAGAGGATCTCCAAAGCTGGTGGACAGACAAAGTTACAGTCAGTGGAAGCTCTCACAGACTCTGTGTGCCCATGGAGGAGGATGGAACTAGATGGTCTTTAAGGTCCCTTCCAACCCAAACCATTCCATGATCCTATATGATTCTATCAGCTGCTGAGCAAATGTCTACTTCATCCTTTGCCAGAAGTCTCTAACAAAGTAGCATAGAATGAAGTAGGTCCTAGTCCCAGCCAAAAAAACACCAAACTTATCTTTTAATAAATCAGACTAAGAACTGGAGCACGTAGCATCCAGGAACACAATCACTTCTCTTAAATCTACCATGAAAATTGAAAACTTTTGCTAGGAGTTGGGGGCCACGGCTGCTTTCTTGCATAATGTGAATCAGAGCCACATAACAAAGTAGCCAATTAAGACTGTGCCTAATTTCTGGAAACGGGGCAAGAACTAAAACGGATTGTGCAGCTAAGAACAGGAGATGATGCACGTACAGGATAAAACGGCACATCATCAGCTCAGCTTCATAGCAGCACTGGTGAGCCCTGCTGAAATGCCGTGTTATTCAAGGATATAAACCCCACAAAATTACATTAATTAATGTCAAGCTGCTACATCGGTTACCAAGACACCCAAACCAGTTATATTAGTACTCGAAGAAGACACTGACGACAAAAGGTAAATAGATGAAATGTGGCAGTTCAAATGATGCACTTATTACTTCTAAGGGACTCTGCCCAGTAAACGTATAGATCGAGAATAATTTTATTAGAAGGCACAGTTTCAAATAACGTCAGAGAAAAGGATATCTGTGATTGTGTTAATTGTAACTGTATTGGGTTCCCTTCAAAACACTGCTCACTGGAGCGCCAGGGAAATCGAAAAAGGCTGAGGAAGAAATTGAGGTAAAAAGGGAGGGGACAGGACAGACCTCAACCTGACACAAAATAAAAGAACACTACTGGTTTACAGTTCATGGGGAAAATTTTCAAAGCAACTCTTGTAAGCATGGACTGAAAGAGAAGCTCCATAAGACTAGAAATCACAGAACCGACGGGATTTAATCTTTTATCAATGTAGAATAAAATCATCCTTCCCTTACGTGTAGTTTTGTTTATGTTGCCAGAAAAGAAAAAAAAAAAGCAATATTATTCATTCATAGACCATTATACTCCTTTCCTGTGGCAAGAAAACACCATGGCTAGATGGGTGACTGAGCATATCAAATCTGCCTTTTGCAGGCGATGCTTCATATTGGAATAGTTGTCAGTAGATAATGATTTGTTATATTTAAGTAGTAATGACTAAAGTATAGGTTTGGACATATTTCCACTTGGTCCATTACTTCCAGCTTTGTGCTTTGGTGGGAAACAATAACAAAATACTCTAGTACCTTATAAAAAGCGGACAGTAACAAATAGGAATTTAACATCAATTATTTATAGACAAAGAAAATTGGAGTAACTGCAATTACCTCAATATTTTCTCGAAAGTAAAACTGGAAAAAAAAAAAATTCATTCACTTTTAACAGCTGACTGGGGATTTGCAGATGTATATAGAGACACATATGTTAAAATAAACCTAATAACATTTGGGTTCTCAGGAGCTGCCATCACCTCATGAAAAAAACATCTTACATTTCTACAAATGATACAAATGGTCCCTAAAGATGTTTTCATCACAAGAAGTAAATGTGGTCATGCGGAGATACCATCCCCAATGAACATAAATTATGGAGGAATAAGTGCGCAGAACTGCAAGACAGGAAGAGGTAAGAGACACCGAGTTGACCGTTTTGGCCTGACATGATTATTGAATGAGCAGCAAATTCTACAGATGTATTATCCTGCTTTTTCACGGAAGGCCAACATAATTTGGTTGCATTTAGGAAAAAAAATAAAAAAAAAGTCACCTTTGTATTTGATGATAGTCTTGCAAATTGCAGCATCACGCATCACTAGTCTGGACTCAATTTTTCTCTTGTAGGTTTCTACTCACCTCTGTGGAGTACCAAATCCAAAAAACTCATGCCCATGGACAGGGTTTATAGGGTATAAATTTGCCCCACCAGAGTTAGCACCCTCAAGTCATGTGTCTGTCCACTGTCTCCCAATTTGTTATCTCTAGCAAAATTATAACTGCTCTGGCATGAGGATTGTTTTCTACTCTATAATTAAACCAGGACCTTGGTCTCAAATTTGGCCCCAAGACATTACTGTAATGGAAACAATTACAGTGCCAAGAGCAAACTAATTTTTTTTGCCATTTTTGTTTTAGTGTTGGGCATCCATTACTCACTGTGTTCCAGAGGAAGATGAGAGGAGTAAAATCCAGTTCTCTGGATGGGAAGAAACACCAAACATAAAGCAATGTAATTCCCTTGAGGAGAAATGGAAATGTATTGTATTGATTTACTTTTGGTAATTTTATTTACTGTTTAGTTGAAATTGAAGAGGAGGAAGAAAATAAAGGCAAGTTTGTTGAGCACTGTGTCAGCTCCGAGGAGCTTGATGAAGGAATTGCAAATCTCACATGACCACGTTGTAAATCTTACTGTACAAATCTCTGTTTTCTTCAGTCTAAGGATTTCAGGAGCACTTTGCAGAAAGTACTTTAATGACCCGAGGGAAGGACTTCTTGGATGCATTCTGTGCTTGTTATATGTTTCATTAGATTTATTGTGAGCCTGAGTTTTGGAGATCTTTAAGGATTTTATAATATTCCCATGAAGAGCGACTAAGTTATCTCCTTTCCTCTACTCCCCAGTTCAGGATATATAAGCTTTACAGCCCATTTCACATTTGAAAGTGTGAAGCTATTTCTTTACAGATATTAGGGTTTATGACAGAAAACAGATGGACAACTGTGTCTGCACCCATTCTGTCTTCCAGACAATCTTCAAGGATAGCCCTATGTTCAGTAAATTATGACTATAATATGAAAGTTTCCTGTCTTTCTAATTACAGTTACATTTATCTAGTCCTTAGAACTACTTTCTTAAAGCAGTTTGAAGATTTACATTCCTAACTGGCAGAAAAATTAGGATTTTTTTTTCTTTTATTATTTAACTACGTAACTATTATGTTTTTTTAACCCTGAGTATGAAAAAAAAAATAAAATTTAAAAAAAAAATCTATTCTTTCAGGAAAACAGGCATCATCTGTCTCCCATTTCATGGGAGCAGGCTCCAGGATCTGATAAGTGGTGTCAGCAAACACCTTTTAACACATCCCTCAGCTCTGACATGCCTCTAATTTAATTGCCTACCAGAGATCAGCAGGACTGGCAGGTTCAGAAGGACTCCCATCTTGGGAATCAGGATGAGGAGCAGCAGCCCGGCACCCCGGCAGTGGAGTTAAAACACAACAGGAGGTAGGACTTTGGGGACAGCAAAAGTTACCTGTGCATGTGTGTCCAACATCTCAGATGAGAGGAGACTCAAGGCAGCACCATATGCCAGAAATCAAATATTTCAAGGGATGGAAGGATGAAGAGTGGGCTTAGCTGACATTGTACACAGCAAGGCTGTGGCAAGATGTTTTCAGGCTTGTTGAATTATTAATACAAAGCAGAAAGGTTTCAGCAAGAGAGAGAGTGGGAAACTATCCAGCAGTTTGGTTGTTTCAATGCTCAAGTTTCATTTCTCATCCAGCAGGACAGGAATTGGAGCCTGTGTCTCCTGTACCAGGGTTTTAATACCACTCCACGTAGAATGAAAAAGCTATTTCTTTGGGTGTAAGTAGATACAGATAGCAAGTGATGGAAGGAGGATCGTAATCCTAAGGAATAACAGCCATTTAGTCAACACTGAGATGTCTCCTCTGCATTTCACAAGTGCTGAGCTGGTTATTGAGGCTCCCGTTCTGAATCTAATCCAGCTTCCCGTGTGCTTTTTAGTGGTGGTTGGGTTAATGCTTGGACTTGACGATCTTAAAGGTCCCTTCTAACCTGGATGAGTCTATGATTCTTTGATTATGCACTCACATCCCGTGGAGGTGCCCATTTCAGCATCTCCAGCCTTCAATAACGTCTGATCAGGAGGAACTGGCAGGCTTTGCAGCCTTCCTTCTGAGTGTTGGAAGCCAACCAGCTATTTTTTATCTTTTCCTTGCAAAACCAGATTTTCCTCTAAAAAGAAAACCTGGCGAATATTTTCCAACTATAGGACAAAAATATTTTTGCTTATATACAGTATATTCTGTGCAACATGTATATTGTCTCATGCCATGCACATGGTAAGCTATGGTCAAACATACATGTAACATACAGCATCAGTATTTGTCACATATAGCAAGGTACACTGACTGATGCAGCAAAAGAAACACGTGGTTTTATCTGCGAGATTTTTGGTCCTAAAGGCACAAAAATAAATGTGTTGTAACATATTATAATGCAAGGTTCCGTGCTGGATTTTTCTTTTAATTAATATATTTACAGAACAGTAGTTAAAGGAATGCTGCATCCCATGCAAGGAGAAAAAAGATCCCGTCGTCTCTGGGGAATGTTTTTCATCAATTATGCCAGAGAAGAGGGAGAACACGTATCAGCTAGATCATGTTCCTTGCTCTAACAAAGCAGATGCAACTTTGGTATATGCGCTGAGTAGAAAATTAGTATGAGGTAATGCTATCATAAATAATTGCTTAAAGCACCTCAGTATTATGGAGGTTGAGATTTCAAAAAAGGAGAAAGGCCTGTAAATGTAAAAGCATGGTGAAGGGTAGCTTTTAAAGTAATTGAGGATTTTTCATTGGATGGTAGCTTTCCACAGTACATTATTTAAAATCCAAGTGTGGAGTACTCTCTAGCTGATATCTGAAGATCAAAGCTGCTATTAGATTTTTTTTTAACTGCTGCAAAGGTTCAGCTATTATAAAAGAAATTAAAGGAACTAATGGAACAAATAACATAAAGTAGTCTTCCATCCAACATAGCAGATCAGTATAACTTGTGAAAGGGTGTTTGTTACAAAAGCCCCCAAAGCTTTTAAATGCATTTTTGGTCTAAAAATTGAATTTCAGGTAGCACAGTTGAAAAATCAAACATTGACTTTAATGAGTGCCATTAAAGATTCACCATTGTTATTGTCAGGATTTATTCTCTCTTCTCTCTGGAAACTAAATTTGAAGCTGAAATGCAAAGGAAACAAGCTACTGCACTCTGGACAAGGATTCTTTGATCACAGAGGCAAACACAAAATGGCTTATTAATGATTGCAGCTCAGTGCTCTGCCTGACCTCGGGGAGAGCAGCTTTTTTAGAATAAGCCACAATCACATTATATAGCTTAACCCTTGAAGGGAAGGCAAATTTTGGGTCTGTAACCTACTGTAATCTGACCAGGGGCCACAGAACCATTCAATGTGAGAGTCAAGTATGAGGATTAATATTATGTATCATGAAACAGGTGTAAGAGTGGTTGGCTCTACTTTCAGGCTGGAGAGAGGCTGGATGGCATTATAGATTAGGCAGTAAATTATTAAACAATGACCACAGTTTGGCACATCACTCCTGGACAAGCCAAGGATGACCAAGCAGCCTGGGAAATGACAGTCTACGTGTTTTCATAAACTCCTTCAACCTGAAACAAGGAGAAATACATTGGTACCTTACGAGATACGGTTATTTTTCTGGATCTAGCCATTCATTTCAGGGCTTAGCAATACCTTATTTATTTACTGTCATCCAGCTGGTCTCTCACTGTATGCTCCTATCTCACCCCAAGTTATCTTTTTCTCTTTAACAACTGAGAAAGCACCTGTATCTCAGCTCAGGATGTTTTGGTGTCATTCTTTGTAAGGTCTCTGCATTCTTCTATGCATGGTGCACAGATGCACAGGGGTAAGAACTGACCAGTTACCACAAGTGTGAGGTATTGATCACAAAAATTAGCTCAGGCACTAAGGGAAGAAAATAAAATGATACTTATTAACTATTTATATGCCACTGCTGGGAATAAATAGCAAACAAGAAGACTCAGAATTGTTCATTTGTCAGTATAGACTTGTCTTTCTTAGAATTACAGAAACTTTGAGGATTGAAGTCTGAGATATTTAAATTAGTGGTTATATGCTCTTACAAAAGGTAGTAGAAGAGAGAGAAGATGCCTTCTTTGCCCAAGATGGTAACTTCTTGGGTGTTTCTATATCATTGATGCCAGTTACTCTGAATCCATATAGATCAGTGTTCCATCTTGTGTCTCTTCTGGTTAGATCAGGAGTTGTCATCATTTACTGTCTCCCAGATTTAGGTCTCATAGACCCAAAAGATTGGCTCCTGCCTGTGTATATTAGCAGACACAGATAAAGTGTGAGTAGAAGGGGAGGAAAATGCTCTGCAACATGCAGAAATGAGATTTAATAGGTGGTATACATCAGCAACCTCATGAGATTAACACAAATGTATTTTGCTTGCCAAACTAAATGTAGTAACTGGCCAGTTAGCACTTCCACCGGGGGAACATGGGATTATGATTGGGTTATGTCTGCTGTATGCAAACAGAATTAAATTAGTGCAACGCTATTAACTAATACATGCATACTATGCAAACCCCCAAAATAATTACGTTCAAATCAGGAAGAAAAAAAAGAAATTTGAGCAGAAAAACGTGAATGTTTATAAAAATACGGCACTGGCAACTTGTCAAAGAAAAATTTTAAGGAAAAATATACTAATATTAGTAAAAGAAGTGACACTGGCAATCAAGAAAGATCGTGTCATTGACTTTAAAACACAGATATTAACTAAGGGATAAGAAAAGGGGAAGTTATTAGTTAATAGCTAAATTAATTACACTAGCTAACAGCTACTTACACTTTTCCCATGTCTATTGCCTGCGGATTACCTGCAGTGAGTTTTAGGAAGGTCCAAAAGCTGCAGCGTGCTTATAAAAATACTTCTCATACCGTTCATGCACAAAAATACAGCAGCAAGGCAAATGGCACGGGAGCAAAAATAACTCTGAATGCTGCATTGTACTGCAAGGGATTATTCACTCCACAATACACAGCAAGGGAATGAATGGGGAAAGTAACCTGCAGCACAGTGACATTAAAAGAGAGCAACAGATCCAGTTTGTGTGTTAGACAAACAGAGGAAACAATGCTCGGAATATAGACACAGCAGCGCTCTCAGCCCTCCAGCAGCAACCCTGGCATTCAGGCAATTAATCCAATAAGAGAGACAAAGACGAGTGACCAAACCCTTGGCAATTAGTGCTGCATTCATAGAAATGCAATTACTCCGTGTGAACTGTGACAAGAGAAAATGGAGTATACATTTGGTGAACAGCCGGCTCAGGCAAGATAGTTTATATATCTTTCTCTCTAGCACGCAAAGGGAATTAGCTTTTTCACATCCTGAGTTGCCTTGCATAGACAGATATTATTTTTTCCTTGGGAAAAGCTTAAAAAGTGGACATTGTGATTCACTTCTGCTCCCTTTGAAACACTGAAATGCTCCCAGCCGTTGGGCTGTGCAGGTATCAAGGACTCCTTCTTGCAGTCCTCGTATTTATTTGCATAATGTTTAGGTGCAGAACCAATATTGTGTGACTAATTACACAACACAAATAATGAATTCTAGGCTCTACTGGCTACAGAAAAAAGAATAATAGTTAGGCAAGCAACTATTTACTTTCCCCACGATCCCATAATATGCCTTTCTTCGTAGTATCTCAGCTCTTGATTGAAAGAATCTATGGGGGGAAAAATATGTTTTCAACTACTCAGTAAGACGAACTCTATAAAATTTGCATCTCTTCACAGATTATTTGTAGGAAAGAGGAGGGCTGAAAATTACCACTTCCCAACATGCTTTTTAAGTAGCTCTATCTAACATCGAGGGCCCTTTTATTCTCCTTAGCAGTCCCACCATTTTTCAAAGCTGTTAATTGGATGGAGAATCCAATGTGCTCATACTATTTTTAGATGGTCTTCCCAGCCTTGGTTGCAGGGATGAAGAGATTCAGGTTCATACACCATCAATGCTTAAGGACATGCCTAGTTTGACTTTGTATTAAGAAGCAATTCAATATTCTGGGATGAGCTGTAAACCTTGGCTGAGAATTTTGTTCCCTCCCACCAGGTAAATGGTTTGTTGTAAACTCAAGTGCTGCCGCCACGCTTCACTGATGTGCTCGGAATGAGTTTGTGAGAAATAAGGAATAAAAGTAAAGTGGTTCTACCAAGTATAGATAGGAAACAGGAATGCAGTTGCTTCAGAAAGTCTTTTGCACTTATTACTCATATTACTGAGATGCCGAGCTAAACGGAGAGAAAAAGAATGCAACTCCTTCTCAGAGAAACAGTCCGGCCCCACAGTGCTGAGAAAACAATCAGTGTGATATAAGGCCAGCATAAAACCTTTAAAAATAAATTGTATAACAACTTGATTCCGTTCCTGCTTTCAGATTTCAGTCTTCAGTGCAGAAACTTCTGTTTCTGCAGCGTAATTTGCAGTGACTGTGTTACTCAAGGTAACAAGGGTTTCTGCTACTGCTGCCCTCTACAGTGGATTCAGATTGAGAGCCTCACCGTCTGTTTTCACTAGTTGTATTATCCATCCCCACTGAAAACAAAATAGAATTAGCATGAAATTTATGGGAAATTTATGGGAAATTATGCAAGGTTGTATTTTAAAGTGTTTCGGCTTCCAAGATCTCGAGATCTGCCACTCATGAGACCACAGAATCATTTAGGTTGGAAAAGAAAATTTTAAGGTTAATCAAGTCCAACCAACCCTTAATCAAGAAGTGCCAAGTTACCACTAAACCACATCCCTCAGCACCACACCTGTCTGGTTTTTAAATACCCCCAGGGATGGTAACTCCAGCACTGCCCTGGGAAGCCTCTGCCAAGGCTTGACAATCCTTTGGGTTAAGAAATTTTTCCCAATATCCATCCGAAACCTCCTGTGGCGCAACTTGAGGCCATTTCCTCTTGTTCTATCACCTGCATTTTTGGAGAAGAGAATGACATTCCCCCTACTACACCCTCCTTTCAGGGAGATGTAGAGAGCAAGGTCTCCCCTCAACCTCCTTTTCTCCAGGCTGAACACCCCCTGGTCTCTCAGCTGCTCCTCACAAGACTTGTGCTCCAGACCCCTCACCAACTCTGTTGCCCTTCTCCGGACATACTCCAGAACCTAAATGTCTTTCTTGGAGTGAGGGACCCAAAACTGAACACAAGGTGGGGCCTCACCATGTGTTTTGCATGTACCTGAGTTCTAGTGAAGATCACCACATACATACAAACTGTATTGATATGTGAATATTACATCTAAAGCAACACTTGAAGGATATAATCAAGAACGTCTTTAAAATTACAAAACATTTTGCTAAAAAATGCAAATGTTATGAGCCAAAGACTAGAATAATTCTGTTAAATCTTGGGCCATTATTGACCAAGGCACTCAGGCACAAATTTTATGATTACCTGGCTTCTAATCACTTGTAACAGAGCCAGTCCTGGTAGGGTTTTTCCAGGAGTTTTTGGGGGCAGTCCTCTCCCGTATGAAACCTTGTGTGGCCCTGAGAAGTTCCCCTCAGCAGATTAAGAGATGTAGGGTGTGTCTCCTTGCCATCAATGTGTACCACAGAGAACGATGCTTGAGAGATGTCTCTTTGAGCAGATCCTGCTGGAATAGTAGCAACTCATGAGAATTAATTTACCTAACAGCCTGAAGTGTTTGCTGCCAGTTCCTCGGTGAAAACCAAGTCCTATTGATCACTATTTCACTTTACAGAAAGTGTGCTAATGTTTTAATAAATACCGAAACAGTTAATAGTAAAATTGCTATCTTTCAGGAGTAGTTCCTTTTTTGCTGTTCTTCCTTAAGAGAGTTTATTACATAAATCATTTAAGTCAAGAAGATATGATTATGATAAACACCTTCTATCAATACAAAGTTGGCCAATAATAAGAAAATCTTGGTCAGGAGTGGAATGTGGAAGTGAACTCTGTTCAGGAAGAGTATAATAAGGAATAACAATCACTTGATTTAAATGCCTGACTGCTTGTCATTAACAGCCTGCCAGTCAAACCTGGAATTATTCAGACTGCCCCTGGCAGGGACATTTCCAGTAATTTGAACAACAAATTAACTCTATCTTTTATTTATATCAGGAGAGCAGCTACCATTTCCATTCGGACTAACTGTATGCCTGGGAGACTCTTCTGCAGTCTTTATCATGCCAGCTTGCCTGTTTTGTGCAGTCAGCATATTAAAAACATTCTGGTTTTTATCTTTTACAAAGAGGAAAATATTGTTACTTCAACAAACTGGTTGTTTAGAGAATTTAACTTTAAACGAGCAAACCTTTGAGGTGGAGTTTAGTTCTCTTAAAAACTTATATTCCTGTATTCTTTCATTTCCTGTATTCTTTTGATTGTTTCTGAGGAAACGGTATTAATTTAGAAAAATATACAGAAAAATGAAGAAACACTGGAAACTTTAGAAGAAAAATGCAGTTTCAAGCTTAAAAAAGTCACAGTTTGATGATTACTTTCAGCACAGTGATCTTTTATCTCTCTGATGTACAACATCGTATTTTTCAGCTTTGTATCTCTAGAGATACAGAGTTCTTTTATCAGCAGCACACTTAAGGTAGAACATGCTCCTACGCTGACAATTTTAAAGGGCTCGTTTCTAGATTGATGATTTCTGGCTTCCAAAACACCAGGCATTTCTGCAGCGAGAAAAAGTTTCTCTTTAAGTATGTGAAGGATTAGTGTGGGCAGTTCTTCACTGCAGAGGTTTTGAGAGATGAAAATTCAAATTTTCAATAAGAACCTAGATGTCAAGGTCCAGGTGCACAGTAAAGCACTCACAATCAAGACTAGAAACAGCTGGTTGCAAATCAAGTAAGATTTATCATGTAGTTGTGTACAAATGCCTTT
The DNA here is from genome assembly GCA_013400375.1 of Thinocorus orbignyianus. Taxonomy (NCBI): domain Eukaryota; kingdom Metazoa; phylum Chordata; class Aves; order Ciconiiformes; family Thinocoridae; genus Thinocorus; species Thinocorus orbignyianus. Next base: position 19,371 of record VXBW01001780.1, read on the forward strand.
TTTGGTTGTTTTTTCCACAGATAGCTTGGGAAATGAAATGTTTGAGTGTACTTGGTTGTATACTTGACGGACTACTGCAAGCGTTGTGCCAAAGACAGAGGTGGAAGGTTTGTCTTTGTAACCCTGCAGAAATACTTGCAATAATCAACTCAGGATGAAGCATGACTGATGTCCATACAACAGCAGCAGCAAACTGCCTTTTTAGTGTAAAGAAAGAAACACTAAATTAAATAGCGGCTAAATACAACAGGTAAAATTGTGGAAAACAATGCTTCGGGATCTGTTCTAATCATCTGTCTGATATTTCTTCATTTGTTGTACCATTTGTAATTCAGATTTCCTACTGCACCCTTTATAGCCATGCATCAGGCTTCCCAGGCACCACGTCAAACCCACTGCACACCAGTTTTCCCCTCAAAGAAGGAAAAGGAGGGAAGTAGATCTACCTCTCCAGGTTGAAAGTGCTATATCTCAGCTCACATAAAAACCATGCTGCTGCCTGATGAAAATGTTACTACCTCTTAAGAAAAGAAAAAAAAGGAAGACTTAATGCTATTCTAGGAAGTATAATGTCATCACAACGAAGAGGAAAGACAAAAGGGACAGCGTAGTATTTACTGCACTACAGAATTAGATAAGTGCTGCCCGCTTCAGATCTTGTTGCCCTTTGCAACCTTCCCTCTGTGCTTTTCTCAACTTTTCACTGAAAAAAAAAAAAAACAACCAACAAAACTCTCCACTTATCCCTGCTATGCCCTGAGAATTCTCAGATCATTTTGTTGGGCCCTACAGGATTACGCTTCTGAAATGAGACTTGCTCCAGAATCCAAATGCCTGAAAACAGAATCATTAATTTCTGAAAAAAGAGAAAAGTTTTGCCTGTATTGATTCCTTATGGATTTTGGATTACGTACAGAGTAAATGCCTTGTAGCACACATAGCAAGTCTTTTTTTTTTTGCAGGCAGGGCAAAAAAACATAATAATAATTTCAGTTCATGCTCAGCCTCTCAGAAGGCTAAAAACCCTTTCTCCAATGCAAGATTTCAGTAAATTCAAAGCAGCTCAGAAAAGTATTTGTCTGGGATAGTGGATATGTATGAGCCCAAACTGATGAAGACAAATTCCTCTGTGCTCTGTACTCCAGAGCCAGTGCAGATATTTTACACTGTTTTGTGCTATAACATGAACCTCAGGTTAAACTGGTCAGTTGGAAAAGTTAAGTGGCTTAAGTACCACTAGACTTTTTTCCTCGTTTGCTTCTTGACAATGCCTACTGTAGCTGCCTGGGAGGATTGTAGAATCTACCTCCACTTAACTTATGAGAAGAAGTGATTGCAGTTAGTATAACACCTGTAAAAAACAGAACCACTCTGGCCTCCTTTCTTTTCTTGATCTTGTGCATCTGATAAATGGGATAATTAAAACTGTCACCCAAAGTATCACGTGTGTTTACCTTATTTAAGAAAGGATGTTGTATGAGGCACATAAAAAGTTCCCAGCCAACACACATTGATATATGTGCTTGACCACACAGGGGCTGAGTTAAACCTTTTTTCCAGAAAGATAAGGAAAAAATGAAGCTAAATTAAGAAGGTGGAATAGGGAAAACTCCTATGCAGGGGCATGAGTTAAAGAGAGGGTGAGGAAGAAAGGACTGATCAGCTGCCTTTTATTCTGAGCAGCAGGGGAAGAGGGACAAGGTCTGCTTCACCAAGGAAGAACCTTTAGATGCAAAGCATCAGACCTGACAATGAGGAAGGGGCACATATAGATGTCCTCACAGGAGGTGTGTGGGACTTGATGTTGCACTCAACAGGAGCTCGTGTGGCTTTGGATCTGCCTGACATAACTCATCACCTTGATGAAGCAGACCTCTGCCTTAGTCCTTAGGTTCTGTGATTTCTCAATAAGTCATGTATCAATAGTACAAGGGCAAAAAATATCTAGCCCAGAAATCTTATTGCCACTAAACACTTTATAAAAGCCAGAACTGTCTAAAATGTGAAAAGAAGTGGAAAAAGGGGTTTAACTATGCTCTTTTTTGCAATTGCAGTGAATATATTGTCAAAACCAGGATATTTCTGAAAGAAGCTGCTTCTGTGGAAACTTAATGTTTTAGTAGTTTTCTGTTAAATCAGGCAGAGGAAATTAACAATGAACTTCCCTGTTAATGATCTGAAAAGTGCTGTGCTCCCTGTGAAAATGAAGTATAAAGGTGATTTGCTTTCTTAGTCAATGGTATTTTGAAAAAAAGATGACCACAGAAGAACATTAATGATGATGACAAAATGGCACAAAGGAGGAATGAAGGAGTGTAGGTACGTCATTAGGAAATCAGATGGTCCTTGCATATTGAAGGAAAAGTGGGGCTACTGGAATACTCTGAACAAGTCCTAAGAAGTCCAGCTTGAGTTGCCATGAAGACTTCAATTCAAAGAGGGACTCACTATGGCCAACACAAGAGAAATCAAACTAATTCAAAAAAGGGTATCTGTGTTAAAAAGATATAATGAGCTCAGAATTTAATTCCAAAAAAACATGTAAAGCACCAGCATGGTTTTTTGGCAAACCATGGCAAAAATCAAAATTTGGGAGGGACAGTGAGACAGAAAGGACTACACCAAATTTCATCACCCACAAGAGCAAAAGGAAGGTGCTCTTGCCCCTGAGGGTGGTGAGATCCTGGCCTAGGTTGCCCAGAGAAGCTGTGGCTGCCCCATCCCTGGAGGTGTCCAAAGCCAGGTTGGATGCGACTTTGAGCAAGGGTGTCTAGCGTGAGGTGTCCCTGCTTAGGGCAGGGGGTGGGACTGGATGGTCTTTAAGGTCCTTTCCAACCCAAACCATTCTATGATTTTATGATTAAATCTTTGTGACATAACTGGTCGATAAGACTAGTTACCTCCACCCTGCTATGAGATTCTCAGAGCAATCTTCATTAGATGAAAGATTAAACAACCATCAAAACTGAAAATGTTCTGAGATGAAAGAGTTATTGGCAAGGTACATGAAAGGAAAATTATGAAAGATAAAGAAAACTCAATTAATGGTTACTATAAGCCAGATATAATATTAACAAGGAGCAGCATCCAGGAATTTAATGAGTAGAAGAGTGTGTCATTTAATGTATTCAGTGACATTTCCATACTGATTAAAAAAAGAAAGAAAAGTCCTCAAAATACAGGAAAAGGTAGGTAAAATTTTTGACATGGATATTAAAGTCTTTTAAAAGTACCATTTTTATTATTCACAGAATAAAAGAAGGAAAAGGTCAGTCAGTTCTCCTGCCAGTTCAGGCACAGACACTTTCCAAGTTTTAACATTTCTTTTTCTGAATAATTTCAAGTGCTCCAGGCAATGAGTCCCACCACCTCTCTTTGGAAACTGCTCTGCAGCTTCATACATCTCACTGTCAGGGGGTGCTTCCTAACACTCCATTTAAATATTTTTTATCTTAATTTCGTTCCATTTCTCATAATTATTGCACCATTTACTACGATAAATAATTACTTCCTCTCGATTTATGCAACCTCAATTAATGCCATTGCTTTTTTCTCTAATTTGACAACAGCTTTCTGGTTCAAGTGATATCCAGAAATTGCTTCAACATTCTGGGCATAATGCAATGATACACTTATACCTCCTACATTTCAGTAGTGGAGTCCCAAAGCTGGTTCTAGGTGGGTACTCATAGCTCTATTAAAATATCACTTCTCTATTTCCTAATCAGAAATGGTGAATATTAGCCAGAGAGATGTGTGACACTACCAAAACTGGAGTGATTTGGGTAGATCTGTCTGGTAGAGCATGGTGAGAGCCCCAGGACCTTCAGAGCTCCAGGGAGCCTTCCCTGGATTTGGGTTTACAAATACCTTCACCACCAAACAGCTAGCGAGCTTTCTCTATCAAAGGAAGCTAGAAAAGAACACAACCTCATTTATCACTTCTAACTTTTTGTGGTGTTAATATTCACTGGTTAGGGATGATCAAGGTTAAAAATATATAAATCTTTGTTCAAAAAAATCTGAAAAACCTGAATCTGTATGTTAGATCCCAGAAAACTGCTACATCAGCAGGCTGTCATTCTTGAAGAGTAACAAGGGAATCTTTCCCACATTTTCCTTCTGAAATTGTTTTGTTTTCTTTCAAATGAATCCCAAATGGCTCCATTCAAAATAAGTACCCAGACTCCTGCTTCTGCAGGCATTTTTGGTCATTTTGGCACTAACAATGAAAATAAGATAAATCCCTCAAATCAAATAGGGTTAACTTTGGAAAGCATTTAACTGAGGATTTAGTCAGTGTTTTCTTTTTCATTTTTCATTTCTTCAGTAAAAGAAAGAAAAAGAAAAATCAATTACATGAATTTGTCCAGTTTTAGATCACATCCCATCTCCAAGACTATAGGCAGCAGATTGCCATTGAAGAGTTGTTTGAGTGCCTGGTGTGGCAGGAGGCAAGAGATGGGAGCCCTTTACTGACAAAATGAGAAAAAAATATTTCAGGAAATAGAAAGGAAAAAAATTTTAAAAGAATAGACAAGGGAAGAGTTCAAAAAGACAGAGGGAAAAAGCCTGCAATCCAAAGCAGAATAATCATCTGAAGGGTCCCCAGGGTGGCAATAATATATTTTAAAATAGCCTGCAGACAGTGCATAAAAGCTGCTATAAACACTCAAAACAAACTAAAAGGCCGATTTCACAGAAAGCGGTTGAGTTTGAAAGCACAGGCTCTGGAGTTCCCTGTACCACTGTGACCTTCTATTGTCCAACATTCCACTTTTTCTCACATGTCATACCCATAATAACCTGCTGCCCAAAGCCTGGAGGACAGGAGTAAAAATAAAATATTCCCGCTTCAGTCCATCAGATAACATCGTATTCCTACTAAAGTTTTAACCCAGTGCGTCCCCTTAAATCTTATAGTGAACCTATAGTGTTTAAATGACTTAATATATGTATCTGATTTATGTTTAAATGCACAGCTAAGTAATTTCTCATTTCTTCACTCTAAAAAAAACTCTAAATCTCTTTGACTTACTTTCTGGAGTTCGCAGTGTAGGTGTTTTCTTTTGGTTTTGCACTTTTCAAAGTGTTTTTACTGTAACAACAGAAGTTATCTCAGTACATGAGAAGCCCTCAGAAGTTATCTCAGCACTACCTTACACACAGCTAAAAGAAATGAGACCAGAAAGAAGTGCTAATCAAAGTCCAGAAAAGTTAAGAAAGGAATCAAAAGAAATAAGAAATAATAAAAGAAAGTAATGAAATATAAATAAAAGAAAGTCATTTGAACACTTAAACAAAAAATTATTGCCATGTTACAGAAAGGAAACTGGGCAGCTGAACTTTTATGTAAAAATTGGGAAAGAAACTTTTCCAGTGGAAAAGTACATATAAATCTTTGACCTAAACAAAATGAAATTAATGAAAACACTAAAACCCTGGGATAATGTTCCAGCAACTTCCTTGGAAAGAGTTAAATTAGTAAATGCACATCTTATTCATATTAATAAGGAAGATTATATTACATACATTGACCAGGATAAAAATTCATAAAATCACTAGTCAATAAGGAAAAAAATATTATCATAACGCTATAAAGTATGAGGTTACTATATATGTAGATTAATAGGATAGATGACCAGATAGTTTTAACTTCAATCCTGTATTTCTGCATAGTAGAGACCTTCATTATTAAAGAGAACTCCTTATGTACTTACGGTTCATGGCACGCCTAGGTCTGCTGCTGGAGCAGGTCCAGGTTTCCCAGCATTTTTTATAGGGCAATGGGAAAAACTTCAGTTTCTTCAAAAACCAGTGCGAGTTCTTAGTCTAACATCCATGGAGTCAGGATTTCTTGACTGTTGTTATGTGATGAAAGGAGGAAAGATGGTCAAGTTGATCTGCAATAGAAGTAAACGCTGTAAGGGATCACTCTGTACAGTCCATATGAGTCTACAAGGATGTAACTGGGAAACTTTTAGGAAAGTTGGATCCAAAAGCAAGTTTCTAAGTCCAGGTTGTAAAGACACAATGTGTTTGGCATTTGCTTCCAATTTCCAGGTTTCAGGTGGCGTTTGCCAAGACTGGGAGTCAGATCAAAAAGACTATCAGTATTTGAAAGCTTCTTTCTATCTAATGGCATTATCAGGCAGTTTCTTTCAGGAGCAATGAGAAACAGGCACTCTCCTGCAGGGTCTGCCGTAGCTAAATGAACTTAGCCTCCCAATTGGAATGTTTACTACACTGCAAGACAAATATTCAAGTAAGACAGTTGCTTTTTCTATAATTTTTTTTAATTTTTATTTCCCATTTATTTCTAGCTTTGAGATTAAGCACTATGTTTATGAAATTGCAAGTCGTCACCTTCACCTCCAGCTACTTGTCCTCAAAAGAAAAACAGCAAATATGGGAACCAATGAGTCACAATTTTGTGATTCCTCAGAAAGGATGCGATTCCTTAAAATGCCTGCTGAAATCATGCATTGACAGGTTCTCAGTTCTGTTTTGTCTTTACAACACTTTAACTAGTTTATTTTGATTTCTCTGACAGCAAAACACTACTTTGGCTCTGAAAAATGCTGTGCAATCTGTACAGGCTTCTTTCATTTATGTTGACTTAACACTCTGCTATCTATAAATATTTTAAAAGATGAAGTAGATGGATTACAGCCCACCTACACTTTTTTTTTTTCTTTCTTTTTCTTATTATTTTTTTCCTAGATGCACACACATTTAAAAATTGCAGGAATGTCTGTTGAGTGAGGCTTGAAAGTCTCTCTGGATCTCTATCACCTATTCAGAAAGCCCAAGGAAAAGTCAGAAGTGAGCCTATCTGTGTAACCATGACAACAAGCACTTGTGTATGGCGCTTATCTATAGAGGATGGTTTCTGATTCCTTCAAGAGTTGACGCCGTCACAGGCTGAGTTCTTTGGGAAGCTATCTGAGCCCTGTCAGATGGTTCAGATGACTCAGGTAAGTATTGCCGGGCATTGTGAAACACTATTTACACCCAAGAATGAATGAGAAAATGGGCTGAATGGTGGAACAGAAGCAGGAATTTTTCTGGAAGGTAGGAAAACAAAAAAAAACAAAAAAACCCAAACAAACAAAAAAAAAAACCACAAAAAAAAAAAGAGGTGTCAATATTTTTCCAGTGATTCATATTTGATGGATTGATTTAGAACTGGGAGAGAGATCTTCTATTGCTGTTCTCCATCAAATTAGTGCCTAGCAGATCATATATATGGATGTTGGGGGAACTGAGATTTTGTGGATGTGGGATAGAGTGAGAGGCATTATGCTGGCGGAGTGTAAAAGGCTAGTTGATCAATAATTAAAAGAAACATATTGAATTGAGGTTAGCGTTATGTTATTTGGGGAAAGACAAATTCTGTGCCTTCCTATCTTTTTTTAAGAAATTGTTTATTGTTTGTGTAAAACAAGGATAAATTCTGATAAGATTTTTGGTGCAATACATAAAATTAATGATGATTACAAGTTATTTTGTCTTTGATACTGTTAAAGCTTATTTTTATTCCAGAGAAAATGTTATGCTCCTTTTACACAGGTATATTTATTCCCAATCAAATATTCATGTTGTATTGCAATCTACCATAGGATCATAGTACTAATATCCTCCCTGTATGGGAATGAGGAGGTAGAAGCCTCCAAAATTTTGTCTCCTTCAAATTTCAAGCGCTGGGATGTTACAGCAGTAAGAACTCTGCTCTCACACTCCCATAAAAATGCCGAAAAAATGCAATAAAATAAAAAAGATATAATATAAAAGAATATAATAAAAAAAATTAAAAAAGAAGGGGTGTTTGTGTGTGTTTCAGTATAAGATTGTTGCTCTTTCTTTCTTCTTTCCCCTTTTCTTCTTTTTTCCTTCAAAAAATTTATCCAAATTAACTTCCAGTTCCTGCAGAATTCCCCTTTGGTAAAAGCCATGGGCAGACAGGTTTTGCCTTACAGAATTTAAGCAGAATAAATAGCTAAAAATCAGGCTAATAATTACAAAGCTAATTATAACCTTAGAAAGGAACATGTGCTACTGTTTCCTGACAGCAGAGTAATTCTCATGGCCATAGCTAAAGAAAAATAAATAATAAAAGACCAAGAAAGGTAGATAAAGAAATTAGATTTTTAATTTGCTCTTAGCAAAATAAGATAAATATTGACAAGAGTCATGGTACATCTAAAGGTTAAAGGAATTATAACAAAACTTAAACCTTTTGCGTTCCCTCCTTCCTTCCTTTTACAGAAACGGAATTATTTGTATTAAATGTATTTTATTTGCCTGTGAATTTTTGTGGTTCGTGGATCCAGTCCCCTGGATTGGGAGTCTGCAAGGATTTAGTGACCTTGAGCAAGCAGTGTCTGCTCCACCAGGCACTGTACTTAGGGCTTGAAGAACTTGAAATGACTTACATGTCCTACACAGGAGATCACATGCTCCTCTCTGGCTTTCCCATGCTTTGCATCAGAACTTCCCTGTCCGCCCCGTAATTCCCTTAGTACAAAGCCTGATTTCCTAAACATATATTGAGAAGAAAAAAACAACAAAACATCCATGTCCCAAAAATCAAACTCCAACTATTCTGTCTTGATACAAACCTATCAGGTAACAGCGATGATGAAATTTTTATGGCAGTCTCAGGTGTGCTGGCCTTTTGCTTTCGCTGCCTTGGCTTGTCACTAGCATTACAGCAGAATTACAGCCTGTATGGCTCAGACCTTTTGCCTTGAACCACATTCATCAAAACGTGCTTAAACACAATTTCACAAGGCTCGAAGTTAACTCCAGGCCTTGGGTCCGAAATTGTCAATTTCTTTTCAGACATTGTGAAAACACGGCAAAAAAATATGTTGTTCTCCTGCATTTAATTCAGCTCCTCTTGTCGCTTTGCTTTTTTTCCAGGCAGTCTCCCAGCGCTGCAAAATGTGGTCTCTGATTTCCAGTGAAGACAAGTAACTGGATGCTGACCTTCCTCGGGTTAGGTCTGGGGTTGGGCTGGTCTTCTGCATAACCCTTCTTCTGGATTCTAGCTATTTGCAGCAAAGGCAACAGATGTTTTGCCCTTCTGCATCAGACCTTAAGTGAGATCTTTGACATGCAACGGGATGCAAAGTGGGTATCATTGCTTTACTTGGCTGCTGCTTTGAAAATCCTACTCCTAATCCTTAACTATAGAATGACTGTTAAAAGTTATCTGGAATAAATCCCATAGATTTAGATAATTTTAGAATTTTGTTTTTTAAAAAAAAAATCTTCAGGAAAAACAGCATTCGTTATTAATATTTACTTCATAGTACTGAAAAATAATTTTTCCTAATGAAAAGGCTTATATTTTCCTTCCCGGGCCATTTTTCTATATTAAATTGATCTTTTATGTAAAAACACATTTTGGAGGATTTAAAATGCCAATGTAGAAGCCAAATATTCAGTCGCATTGAAGCAAAAACTCCTCTTGATCCTTTAATGTAGCAATGCCACTATTTCCTATTTTGTATTTATTACAATCAAAAAAGTGTGATCTCTGAACTTCCCATGGAAGGAAAAATAGGGTTCCTGTGACTGATACACACAAAGTACTTTACTGACTATGATCACAGGTTTCTATAGCTACAGTGAAATCAGTTCTCATTAAAAAATAATAAAAAATAATTTAAAAAAAAAAAGATCATGAGATGTTTATGTTCCTGTTGTTACTACTAAGTTGAATTCCGCGGTTGGTTTTGACCTGCAGACTTTATAATGCTAAGTCATAGTCATATCAAGCCTGACTTGCCCATGCTATTTAGTAAGAGCAAATTCACGTTTCTCAGGATTGGGATGGAACGAAATTGCTGAGTTTTTGCTGAGTATTTTAATTTGAGCTGCTGTTGGCATGAGGGGTGCAGTGGGGAGCCAAATTTAGATGTTTTAAAGAAGAGTAAACCAGTGTGCTGAGGGCCCCAGCCCTGCAAAACAATTCTAGCTCCACTAAACAATTGCAATTACTTTCTTTTTTTTCTTTTTTTTTCCCCAATCTGCAGCTTCATTTCTAGACACAGAGTCCCTAATCAGGCTTCTAACAAGTTCACAGCTTAACAGAATTGGTTTCAATCCGTTGTCTAATGACAGACACAAACAGAGATTTACTTTTTTTGGTTTCATGACTATCTGGGTCATCTCATTCCCGTATAAAAACCTGAAGGAACCACAGGTTTTGTGGGCAAGAGCTGGTACCATAACAAAAATAACAGGCTGGAAAAAGCATAAAAAGAGCCCCTTTGCCCTGTTATGTAGCAACAGCCACAGCCTACTGAATCTGAATAGAGAAAGGCTCAATTTCTTTCCCTGAGCAAGGGTTTTGCAGTCCTGGAGATTGCTTTAACTACCGAGCTGGGCAGGGATGGTTTCCTCCCATGTCCCTGAAAGTATGCCAAGGTAGAAAAGAAGCATTTCTTCCCCTTTATACACATTGGGAAAAAAAAAGAAAAATAAATAAAAAGAAGGAAATCAAAATTATATCTCATGAAGAGGAGAAAACAGTTGATAACAATCTGTTTTACCACTAAGGGAAAATGTTGCTAAGCTTGTGTAGCATATTTTACCTAAAAATATCAACTGAGAGGAAAAAGAGGTCATTCCTGATACCAGGAAACTTTGTACTTCAAAAGGAGAGACAACACACCTCATTTATAGCAGTATAGCAGAAACTATAGCGGGTAAAAAAAAAAATCAACAAATTGAAATTAAAAGGAAAAGACCTAAATTTTGCATTGCATTTGTGAAAGCAGGCTGAGTTTCGTTTGAGCAAGACCTGAAGGCTTTCACCAGAGTATTTCACCTCAGAAGGAAAGAAAACACAAAAACTCTTAGCAGTTAAAAAAAAAAAAAAAGG